>JANIJI010000011.1:3105000-3205000 GCA_024500535.1 Leptonema lineaticorne | reverse complement strand
TAACTATAATATAATGAGGTTGACACGGAAACGTATAAAATCACTGGAGACTTCAATAATCTAAATAGAGGTCATAATTTATGTTGAGGTCGACATGCAGGGGACTATAGTGTATTTTTATCGTACACAAAATAAATATTCGTTTAAAATTGCTACCGAACTAATATTATTCATATATGAATAATTACTATTAAAAAATATTTTTTTGCTTTTTGGTAAAAATTCCATATTTACATTTTCCTTTAAATAAGAATAAAATTTTAATGTTTAATAAAATGAAACAGATTTAATCGCATTATATAAAATTCGAAATATTTTTTTTTTTTAACTTGAGTCATAAAATAAATTAAGATTTAACGCCTCATATGAAACAATGTTACGGATTGAAATAACAAATTTTTAATAATTGTTTACTTTAAATCATGCACACAATGAAACAATATTGCTTGTTATTTTTAAACGATAAGACTTGTATGTATATATATATATATTGAAGAAGGAAGTTAAAGAATTGAAGATTGATACATTTCTCCGTGCCGCGTACTGAAATGAAAATTTTCTATACAACAAAATAATTACTTCATTGTTGCAAAAGTGTAAAACGTGAACAATACCAGATATGTGAGTACAGTTTACCATTTTATGTCAGATAATCTAAATAATGTATTGTAAATCAGTGTAAAAATAATTGTACAATTATATATTAAACGAACGATTTTCTAATCTATACAAATATACAATATTTGTATATAATATGTTAGAAAATTTAATACTTATTTAGATTGTGAACAATATATTTTTTTCTATATCACACGTGTCTAACTATATATTTGGTATAACTTTTAACTACATTATTATTATTATACACATTGGAACTTTTTTTATTTATTTCAAAAAAAAAAAAAAATATTTTTTAGAATTGACTTTTTAAATTATAATATAATAATTTTTATCCTTTGCTAAGAAGGATCCGTTCAATTCATACAGGTGGATGATCCAACACAGTACCGATAAACATGTATCCTTTTGTGGTTCAATTTGTTGCGAAAAACTATTAACGGTTACATCTTTGACCCCGGCCGTTGAGGTCGAATCTGTACGGCGGTCGACTTGTTTGTTGCCTACCTTCTAAATACGACGTTTTCCATATTTTTCATTCTATAAATTTGAAATTTTTATTCGGATGCGTGATTATCATATTTAAAAAAAAAATATTGATATTTAAAATTAACAAATATGCATCATTAAATTTGAATTTGGTATTATTATACTAAACAAAGTTATATATAATATAAATTATGTGAATAATTATGATATATTATTCAAAATGTAAATCGAAAATAATCAATTTTTATCAATGATATATATTCATTAGGCTATATTTGAATTATTAATTATTTCGCGATCGACGTCTTGACAAATCGATTAAAAAAAAAGAAGAAAGAAATTATTTAGTTATAATTTTTCGTTCATTAATTTAAACCAACAATGTACATATTTATTTAAACAAAATGACGAATGTTTCTATTAATTGACACAAAAAGAGGGTTATTCTTTATTTATGATATATATAAAATTTTAAAAATCGTATCGATTCTACATTAACAATAATATATTATTAATAATAATAATAATCATCCTAAAACAAAATAAAATCGTGATATTTTGATTGAGATCAGTGGTTCACAACCTGTGGTACGCAAAAAAGATAAGACGGAAGATATAATATATATATATATATATATATATATATATATATATAAGTGTGTGTGTGTGTGTGTATTAGGGGTACATAGTAAGCAATCAGGTAAAGGGGTACACTAATGAAAAAAATTAGAAACCATTTATTTAAATAAAGTTATATATATATATATATATATATATATATATATATATATATATATATATATATATATATATATATCTCAGCTTACGATGTTATATTAAGTTAATCAATTTAATAATGAGCTCACGATCCACATTTGTGACACGATGAATTAAATTAACCAATCAATCTAAATGGATTTAATGAACTGGATCCACATCCATCTTTATTTTTATTGTCAGATTTTTACTATAAAAGTACGCGAATTAACACGCACCGAGCAACGACTTTTTAATAATAAAGAAAAGAAAAAAAAAATATATATATATATATATATATAAATACTGCTATTGGTGAATATTAGAAATAATAAACGTGATTTTATTTTTAAATAATGATATCATTTAAAAATATAGTAATCGTTAGAATTGGATGAAATATTTATAAATTTCGATGCTATAAAACGTTTTAAAATTCGATAGATTTTTAAGATCGTATAATAATTTTAAAGCGATTGATGATAAAATATTAATCCATTTCTTGCAATAATCTCCATTTGAATATGAGACATTTTCTTTTATTAATATTATTTTCAATCCGCCAAATTGTATATATATATATATATATATATATATATATATATATATATATATATATATATAATACAAATATTTCAAGAAAACAAATCGACAATTAATATGTTAATCGAATAAATAAGAGAAATCTTTAAATATATAATTTTTTAATGATTAAAAAAAACGATTTGTATTTGTATAATTTGTATAATGTAAAAATCATTAAAGCGACACTGAAAATTGAACAATTAAAAACGTTTTTATTATTAATTTTATACATAATATGCGAAGAGATTATATAAAAAAAAATATTATAAATCAAGGAGAAAAATACAAAGTCAATTATATAACACTAATTAAAAACAACGATATATTCTATGTATTATATATATAAATATTCTATGTATTACATATTTTATAATAGTTAAAACAATGAATTAGAAATTAGCTTTTAAATTCAATATATTTTTAGAATATTTTGCCTTTTATCTTAGAATTCGAAAGTTATATAATATTATATATAAAAATATGCAAATCATATTTTTATAATTTTCATAAATGCATCAAATATTATAGAATTGAATCGTAACAATTTGAAAATTATTATAGTAAAAATTGGTCAAGATTATTTATTATTGAATTGAAACGTTCAATTGATCTTTTGAGAGTGACATTGAAATTTCAATTATATTCATCATAATACCATTAAAATCATTCATACGAAGAAAATAAATCATTTATAAGTATAAAAATTTAGCAATTGGGAAAAATTTAGATCATATCAATTCATATATATATATATATATATATATATATATATATATATATATATATATATATATATATATATATATATCTGTGTGTGTGTGTGTGTGTGTGTGTGTGTGTGTGTATTAAAATGTTTTCATAGTATCAGATTTAAATCTCAATCAAATATAAATCATTTAATTATGTAAACAATCAAAAAAAAAAAAAAAAATATATATATATATATAAAACATACCACTTTGATGACGATGAAAGAAGATATTGCGAAATATTAACGTCGTCCAGCACTGAACATCTTCAACGACGACAAACACAAAAAAATCAAACTTAAAACACAAGCATTATTATTGCAAAAAAAAAATAATAATAATAAATAAATACGAATCGACATAAAAAACGATCACCCCCGAAAGAAAAGTGGGATTCTATTTTTTTTATTCTTTTCCAAAAAAAAAAAAAACCGATAACTATTTACTATTTATTATACTGTTGCCGATAATGATGACGACGACGATATTTGCGACTTTATTTTATTTTTTTTTTTAAACTAAGAACGACTTCTCCCGTCAGAAGACCGATCGTTAATAATTCCTTGTTGGAGACGACGTCGTCAATCCCTCACCGCGACCACTTCATGCTTCAATTTCGACAAATTGTAGCAATCGTCACTAATGATTCACATAGCACTACTCTACAAATGTATATATATATATATATATATATATATATATATATATATATGTATACATGTGTGTGGTGTGTGTGTGCATATATATCTATACCTAAGATATATGTGTATTATTTTTACTATTGCTTTGTGTTCCTTATAGTTCTACCAGTCAGTATTCAATGAGTTTTAACTACGACATTGTTTCAGTATCTGAACAGTATATATACATATATATATATATATATATATATATATATATATATATATATATATATATATATATATATATCGAGCTCAAACCTAAGATAAGTTACGTTGCTCTTATTATAAAATCGTATAACTAGAAATTTTTCAAATTAAATACAACATCGATAATCGTATATATATTTTTGTTACAATTCTTAACTTTAAATGTTCACCGAGATTTTGTTATCCTTTTCAATAAAAACGATAGTCCCTAATATTATTTGCATTAAATATTTTTAATTGATTAATCGTTATTTTACTGTTTTTTTTTTTTTTTTTTTTTTTGTTCAATACTAAGAATTAAATCAATGATATATTTATAATAAATTGCATTATCTTGAAGTCGACAACAATTCGTCAATATTGTTAACATCGAATAATATGAAAATCTTCTTGAACTTGGAAGAAATGCGCAAACCGCTTGGAAGTCTTGAAAAATTGGATGAAAATATATTAAATAAATTTAAAATTTTGACAAAAATGGTAAATTTGCAACATTTGTTCAAAAAATGCATAGACGATATTTTTTATATGAATTCTATTAGATGTATTATAAAAATATAGAGAAATGTGCGAATTTTATAAGCGATAAAAAGTTTAATTATATATATTCTATATTTTTATTATAAATGAACAATATAAACAGAAATAATGAAAAAAATGATTTTTTTTTCCTATCATAGTTATTAACAACTATATCATTACTGCTTAGTGCGAAAGTTTTATGGGCTTTCGACGATGATCGTGGTCATTTCAAAGACATGATCGGCAGAAGGCAGGCTGATTCAAATTTCGGATTATCAATGCCACACAAACAGTCCAGAGATCATATTGAAGAGCAACAATCCGAGGAGAGACCTTCCATAGAGACGGCATGGTTACAATTGATGAACAGGGATCGCATTTTGAATTCGGTTTTAGCACAACTTCAACACAACAACAGACCTGATACGTCACCTCAAGAACCTATTCCACCAGTTTGGGAAGGATATACGGGTGCAGCTAATGAAGGTGGATTTTATTCTGACGATGTGAACGACAGAGAATATTCCAGTTCAGATAATCAAGTGATTGAATACAATAATTCATATATATATATATATATATATATATATATATATATATATATATATATATATATATATATATATATATATTGTGGTAAAATTAAAAATTCTGATATATTTTTTTTATTTATTTATTGTAAAATCATTACAGGATGACTCAATGTCTGATTATGGAGTAAATTGGGAACGAGGAGTCAGACAAATAGGCCGTAAGGTATGATCAATTTTCAACATCTTCATAAATATTATATCGATTATACTAATTAAATTTATTAAAAAAATAATAAATCACACGAATATATTATAATATATATTTGATAATTAAATTTAGTTATTTATATCAAGTTAAATTAGGACAAAAAAAAACAGTTTAATATGATTCATTCAATTAAATATACCCAAGAAATTCGCCGCCGTATAGAAATCTTTAAAAAGTATTAATAACGTGTGAAGGTTAGGTATAAAGCTGACGACTCGATCTCTTAAAAAAAAAAACTGATTGAGCCAATGAAAATCGAATCAAAATGTATTCTCAATAGTGAATATATTAAAACGGCAATATTTTTGCAAGCGAATTCTTGTGATTTTTATTTTATAATATTTATTTCGAACATTGAAAATATCTTCTAATCAAAATTCATTATATCGTAGTTAAAATCTGTTAATTTTCTATCTGAGCGAAACATTAAAATATTTATACCAGATATAGAGAAAATCGTATCATGTATTTTATTATATAATACATATTATAAATATATTTACAGAAATATTATTCGATTTGTCGTATACAAAGAAGTACAGTCTCTCTTAGAGATATAAACAGTGAATATGAATATCGTCCGGCACATTATGAAGAAATCAGATGTATATCATCAGATGGATTCAAAGAGACTAGTGAAAAAAACGTATATTTTATTGCATTTTTTTTTAAATGGCATCATAATTATATATATATATATATATATATATATATATATATATATATATATATATATAAATATATATTTTTTATAGATATGTTCCAGTATTGGTTTTGAATGCATTCAATGGAATCAAACTATTCACATCACCAGGAAGAAAATCAATAGGTAACGTTTTTCAATTATGTATTAATTTATAATTTTTTTTATTAATTTATAGATTAAATTTAAATATATATAAAATTGAAATGTAATTTTAGCGGTTGCTGGGAATCTTATGCTCAAGTTATTCCGAATGGTTGCGAATGTATGTGGCCTGAACACAAACTTGGCAAAATCGAAATGCATCAAGCGTGAAAATACCCGTTGAATTATCGTTTAGTAATATATATATATATATATATTATCGTTAATAAATAATATTAAAAAACATATTTAAACTTATTGAATAATTGAATATACGCGTCTGTATAATAAGGAGCATGTTAAGCAAAATAATAAAAAATAAACATTGCAAAGGATAATGTTGATTTCTTTTCATTGATATCCTTTAACATCTCTATCTATCAATTTATTACGTTTCATATGTTAATATGATATCTTTTAACAGTGAAAGTATATTTAGAAAGTTTATTTGTTTGTATTGATTTTAAATATTTTTTTTGACAATTTTATCCTTTTTTTCTAAATATTCACATAAGAATGTAAGTATATCTAGAATCATATATATAAAATATCAATCTAAACAATAATCTAAAGGAGTAATACAAGAGAGAAAAATAAATAAATAAAAAAAACTGCGAATTCACTACATTTATTTCAAAATAATAAACATTTACACGGATTATTAATAATTAAAGATTCGTATAATTGCAATAAGTTGCAAATGTTTTAATAATGTACGGAAACCAAACGTTAAGGTTGATATTAATAGATGTTCATTAAAAATATTATATTTCGAAAAGAGATATTAAATGAAATTATATGAGAAAAAAAAATATTACAGTCAAAATATTATATAAATATAATCACGTTCAAAATCATTCATTCTGATATAATAAATGTTAGATAACGAATATAAATACTGCCAATTTAGTCACTTAATACACTAATTACATTAAAAATGACAATATGTCAAAAAATATATTTTATATAATTCTCAAAAAGTAAACATTAAACTCTTTCTTTTTACTTTGGTCATAGCTCATTTTATATTAACCCATTAATGATATTTTCAATAATTAAATATAGTATTTTTTATATTTTGATTCAAAAATATAGGTAACGTTATAGTCTTTGGTTTTCTGTTTTCATTATTTAAATTAGATCATATATACCATATATATATATATATATATATATATATATATATATATATATATATATATTTATTTTTTTTGAAAAACAATAATAATCATATTATAAAGTGTTTGTAAGATATCAAATTTCAATAGTTATAACAACTATAAATATGAATTATTATAAATATTAATATAAAAATATATTGACAGTTTTATTTTTTAAACAAATTTCAATCAAACATTAAAATTAAATAAAGAAAAATTCTTTGGTACTATTCTTGAAACGTTTGTACAAAAACATTAATCGAATTTATAATATGCATTGTAAAATAATGGGTTAATATTTATTGAATCTGTGCAATAAAATAATAATTATAATTAATAATAAGGCGAGCTTTTGGTCTCGGAACATAATGAACTTTACGTTCATGAGATCCTATCCTAGGTGTGAATATAATTGTACATTATTACATAACGACAATATTTAAAACTAAAAATTATATTAATAAACATATATCATTGTGGAGCGTTTTTTGTAATACTTTTATTGAATATATTTTTCTATTAACACGATTGAAATATTAATATTGTTGTTGCAAAAGTTTCATCATTAACAAATTCAAGAAATTCAATACAAAATTTTATAAATGGATATATATGTATAGGTATATTCATCGAAAAATAAATATTTCTGTTAATAATCAAATTACCTGTTCAAAATAGTTAATACTAATAAAACGGTTAGATTTAACACAGTAAAGTTTATAATAATAAAAAAATCAGTTATTTAAGATTTAACTAAACAATATATCGAATAATTCTAATCTACATCATTTATGAAAACAACTATCAATAATTCCTTATCTGGATGTTAATTGTAACCACTTTGAACACTTCATATGAATGTATATATAGAGAAAACTTTTAAAAGAATCATTTAATTTTCTATAGGGACAGAAAAATAAAAGTTCTTTCAGTATGGAAAATTTACACAATTTAAATAAAACTGTACAATGATTCTGAATGTTTTGATGATTCGTCGAAGACATAATATATTATTTTACAAATCGTCATGTGAAAAGTAAAATCGTCAAATAAATGTTCGATTATATGTTTTACATCTTAATTAATGATACTTGAAATAAATTATTAAACGCATTAAATGCAACAATATTATATATATATATATATATATATATATATATATATATATATATATATATATATAATCACATTTCGAATTATATTTTTATTCTTATACAATTATATAGAATGTTAATAGTTTAGAACGTATCTTATTTGTATGAATTATATTTTTATAACATAAAATAATGTCAGGTAATATAATTATAATAAAATTAATTTATAAATCGAATTTATTCTAAAGTGTAAGGTGAATTTATAGAAAATTATTAGATTTCATAAAAAAATAATATTCTTACTATTTCTTATACAATACCAAAATCTATTTTTTTTTATAAACTATCTATTTAAAATTTTAATAATCCAAATTTTGAGTTTTACAAATACTTCTATTTGTTTTATGCAAATATTGTTTTTTTTTTGTGTGCGTGCAGTAAATATATTTTTTTAAAGTACATAAATTTATAGTTAAATTTGTACGATACACATTAAATACTATGTTTTAAATAAACGCTAAAATGCATAATACTGCTATTATTTGATAGAAGAACTAAATCTCAATATCAATCATCGTCAAATAAATATTTGCTCTTATATATATATATATATATATATATATATATATATATATATATATATATATATATAGAAAAAGAGGGAGAGACATAAAAATGCATACACCTTTAATAATAATACTATGTATATAAATCAAAAATCTATCATCAGATCCTTAATATTATAATTTATAATATATATATATATATATATATATATATATATATATATATATATATATATATATATATACACATTAACATAATAAACGTCCACGATTTATTTTATCAAAATTAAATATATTTAAATATTAATAATGACAATTTTGATCATCTGATTTGAATGCTGATGTCAAAATTTATTCCCACATTGTGATATTTACATATTTTTTCTTTCAATTTCAATTTTATGATTTCAAATAATTATACCCAATAATAAATGTTATATGAAAATATGATATTCTTGTATTTTTACTATCGAAATCTTTATTTATTTTTTTGTTGTTTCAAATAACATATCAAATTAATATAAAGAATGTAAAGAGAGTTAAATTCAAAATTTAAAAATATTTTCTTTTTTTGTTGATAAAAATAATGAAATTGAAAAGAAATACATGTTTAGATATAGTTTTTGTATCAAAATGTGTGCATATTTATGAATGTCTCCCCGTATACCATATTTTCGAAACGTTTTATATAATATTTGATTAAAACTAAAAAAAACTCATAATAGAAATTTTCCAAACAACCAAACATTTCTGGGTATATGTATTTATGGCAGAAAAAAATATATTCTTAATACAATTTTCGAGATGTTCAATATTATCAAATAAATGGCTTATTGGAAAAATTTCATTGTTATTTCGAGATATTTAATAAGCAAAATATTATATATGCCCAATTGGCGTACTTTCACAGATGAGTTATTATAATGTTATCATCCAAATCATCCTTTTCATCATCAGTTTCCTCGGGTGGCATTTGTTTCGTTTCTCCTTTGACAGGATTTTCTGCTAATGTTTTCAATAAACGAGCCTACAAAATAAATTATTACTTTGGATATGTTATTAAAATGTGCATATATAATTAAAAAATATCGCAACCTTATATTGGATCAAAGATAAAAAGAAACCATTTGCATTTTGAAAATGAGTGTGAATGATTTTGATGAATTATTATTAAATGTAAAGAGAAGAAATTTGAATTAAAACTTGTGAAACAGCAACCATCACCATTTTTTTTTAAAAGCCAATCTATTCTAAGCTTTTAAAGTGGAGATACCTTTTTCTTGTGTCTGATTTCAACAATTACATAACCGATAAAACCAGAAATTAAGACAGACAACATAACATATAGTTTTTTCATGGCGCAAAGATGAGTAGAATAAGCATAGGCAATAACAAATCCAGCGGATTCCCATAATCTATAATTTGAAAATGCCGCTTCTTTATTTCTTCTGAACAATGTACCATATAAACCTATAAAAATAATAGATTATATAAAGGTAAAATCAATCGAATGTTATAAGTGTTTAAGAAATAATTACCATTCACTTGTGTTTGCCATACAGCATCTCCGACACCCCAAAGACTGGATATAGTGAAGAAAACATATGGATTATCAGGATGCGGTTTCCATATCAAGAGTACTCCTATAAGTGAAATATGTACAACGGCACCAAGTACAATTATAGGGATTCGGCCAACGAATTTCATTACAGATCCAAATACCAAAGAGCATATAGCATTTATTACTCCAAAACATATCATTACATAACCGATAGAATGGATTCCAAGAGCGCAAGAGACATATGCCTAAAAAGTTATATTATTTTTATTTCATCTCAAAAATCCTATTATATGATATTTCTGTTTTAACGTATATACTGATATATCCGTTTAAAATTATTACAGAATATAAACTATGCTATGAAAATCTTTTTTTATAACAATTATTATTTTAAAATATCTCAAAAAGTTCCCAATTTATTTATGAATTTGAATTAATTAAATTCCAATCAATTGATATTGGTCATCATTATAGCTTCTTATTAATACATGTTGAAAGTCGAACAAATTAGTGGAAATAAATATCTATTTTTACAATGGATATTTTTTTAATGGACAAAAATAAATACCTGTGTAAAATCAGCACCAATAAAAGCTTGCTCCATTCCAATCCACAGTGTGATGGGTATCAATAGTTGTTGATTTATTTTTTTCATTTGATAAGCTGTCGCTGATAATAGTTGAATTCCGGATACATCGTTTGCTGTATCATTTTTTCTCTGTTTTTCACCATATCTATGTTACATAAAAACAAATAAATAAATCGAAATTATAATATGCCAACAAATTTTTATAATATGAAATTTAATTATTCAGAAATAAAATGTATGTGATAATTTTTTTTCTTGCAGTTTGAGATTAGACTGATTCGAGTTGAAATCTTTTGATTCACCGATTCTGATATGAGAAGCGTTGCGATCATAAATCAACGATCAGATAACATATACGAATCATTATACGATGTACGTGCATACGAATGAACATTTATGATGCTTCATGAATGAAGGTGGCTGTTGATGATCGGTGAATTGAATTTCGTCCCGGGGTCGACTTCGGCGTCATTCGAATTCTGAATACATTTTTAATTGCGTCAGTAGAGTCAAGGTTGTGCGAATATTCACCGAAAAAAAGTCATTTTGTCGTCATTATTTTGTCCGGCATGCTCTGGGTTTCATGTATCATCAGGTAATTTCGCACTCATAATAACTCACTTCCGTGATAACGTGTAATCACTGTTTTACAGTACCACAAGTAGTGCCACTTTTTGCAACTGATCGTTGTTATTGACATTGTCATTGTTGTGTCTGGTGTTCAATCTGATGATGCTTCTGCTGTCACCGTTGTCAGTTTTGATGCATTTAACATTACTAATGATGCCGTTATGGTTAATGTTACAAAAGATATCATCGTTTATAAGATGGATTTGTGATAAATATTAAATATGAAAAATTTGCATCAAAATGGCTTTAAATAAATAGATTAATTAGGTCATTAAGAATATAAATATGAAAAAATACATTGATTTTTAAATTCTACAAATTGATAGTATACATTATTTTTTTCTTAAAATGTAAATCTTAACATTTATATTTCATACAATAATTGTAAAAAAAAATGTAATGTTAAAATTAAATGAGGAAATATATATATTTGCTCATATTTTACATTGAAAGCAACATATTTATAGTCTAAATATTGCTTTATATTCGCTTTGTTATTTCTCAAAAGTAATATAAAATAAAAATTTTACGGTAATAAAAACAATCATAATAAGAATGGTAATGAATTTTTCGAAACAATGTATACGAATAACCGAAACGGCTTTCAGATGATAATTTCAACTGAAAATTATCATTTGAAATTACTGAAATTATCATTTACGAGTAACCTGGATAGTGGGTCAATGAGGAAAGCGATCATAGCCACGGCCAAAATCACGCAGGTCAAGTATATAGCTGAAATTTCGTAAATTTCAGAATCCGGAGGTCGATCGAGGTTCTCGTTGTGTCCACCAACAAAACAGAAGTTTGCTCCGCAGTGGTCAAGTGCATTTTCGGTCAATGATATATTGGTGCTAGTGCCACTGTGTATTTTGCCTCCGTGAACGCCCGATGATAATACTGAAAAAAATAATATTTATTACTATACATTAAAACAAATTACATCATACATTTTATATCGTTTAAAATTTCTTATTTATAAGATATATATATATATATATATATATATATATATATATATATTTGATGACATGTAATATTATTATTTATATAAGAAAATGTATAATTTTATGCTTTATAATAGCGTATGATAATTAATTATAGATCAGTGATATTAAGTCTTCGAAAGACCTTCGTCTGTATGTTGAGTTATCCGGTAATAATTTTATTTTTTCCGCAGGGTCGTATCATCAGTTTCACGTTCAACCTTCAGTTATATTCTTTATTGAAGGATTGATTTGTTATAACATATTGAATTGTTATTAAATAACAAAAAAGTGTTATTTTTAATATTAAAATTAAAAAGTATTTGAATAAAATATTGTTAAATATCAATTAATAAATATTTATGAATGTATATTGGACTTTTTGACACATTTAATTTTATTAACAATAAAGGGATGAATTCAAAAATTTAATTCCTCAGAATTTTTAATAAATATTTTATAAATGGATCATTTTGAGTTCAATTATTTTAACTAGATATATGCAATCTTAATTTTCAGACACATACATAGACACACACACACACACACATACACACATACAAATAATGGTATATTCAAAATACAATTTAGCTGCTTAAAAATTATATATAATTTTCAATTAACTTTGTCACATAATAAATATTTTCCATTTCAATGCATTTTATCACATTTATACAGATGTTGAGAATACAATAAAAAACGTTAACAAAATATTATTAATTTCATTTAGGAACGGAAGTTATTCAGTTACTATAATTAATTAATGTTTAATATTTTCTATATATTTTTAAATATAATAATAAAAATATCAATCTTTTAATAATATATAACGTGAATAAAGCTGAAAAAATATTTATTACATGTCTGAAATCACACGACAATAGTGATTGTGTATAATTTCTAATGATTACTCGTATTTTCTAATTTATCATGTGCATTTTGAAGGTTAGTTAGAAAGTAAATGTGTAAAAATTATGTTAAAATTCTTTATTACAGATGGCGTTAAAAATAAAATATATTTCTCAGAATACCTGTGGATATGAAAGACTGAAGTAATTATCCACAAAGAAAAATACTAATCATTATTATTCAGTGACTATTCGTTATAATGAAAAGGATTTATGAATTTATAACCACTTTATTGGTAAGGATAGAACTGATAAAATTAATAAAAAAAAATAGTTCATTTTACTTATGAAATATTCGTATTCTAGTGTGATTAAATTACTAATTTTTAGTAATCCTCTGTTAAACTTGTATTTTTTTAAACTTTTATGTGAACTCGAAAAATTCTTCACACCAAAGAAGTATACCTTGAATCGATTTAGAGTTGTGTTTTTATTGAAGTAGACGAGTGATAACGTAAATAAAAACGACGAACGTTATAAATATATATATATATATATATATATATATATATATATATATATATATATATATATATATATATAGATATATAAATATGAAAAAAAAAAATAATATTGGACAATTGCAACCGTGGAAAAAAAATGTTTAGTTTATAAAACTACCGTGACGTACATGCAATTATTCGACATGAAGCGATGGCGGTGTACATTCGCCATTATTATCCAATAATATATCAGATATTAATATTGTTTTTTTTTTTTGAAATGCCATATGTTCAGCTGATTGTCATTTGCAAATTGAAAACAAATCGCAAACGAACAATGCATGTTAACTTGTCAACAATATCTCATTTCCACCGTGAATTCTATAATGTATATGTGTGTTAAATATTTTTCGTGTAATACGTATTATTAACGTGGCTTTTGAATGTCTAAATATTGATACTGTTGTACTTCCAAAGTATGAATACAAAATGAACCGTGCTGCTGTATGTTAAAATGAAAAACATATATATATATATATATATATATATATATATATATATATATATATATATATATATATATGTATGTATATATATTGTACATGTACAAATTAGTTGTAGTATAAATATGTAAAATAAAATAACTCACCGAGACTGGAGATAAGATTGCCCCATAGTTCAGCCGTTTGCCAAGCGAGGAAAAAGAATCCGAAGAATCTGACGATGATGGCATCCACGGGTTGAGTGGTGAGTTTGGCATAAACGCTTCCTGCCTGGGTCAAATAAGTGGCTTTTGCAGCCCACATTGGAGCCGCACCGATACCCAACAATACACCGGCAGGCACCAAAGTGTAGAATCTGGGGTAAAATTGTGCAGCTATATATGGGGCGTAGCAAAGCATAGAAGCGCATAGTGTCCATTTAACTGTGAGCCTCTTGATGAGAAATGTCGGAATGAAAATGCAAGATAGCACAGCAGCAGCATATATGGAACTGAGTGACACCGTGCCCAAGCCGTCGGCAGCATTTATGGACGATTGCAAATTGGCAGTGCCCTGAAATGCTGTGAACTGTACCATAAAAGCGGTGCTAACCGCTGCCACATTTTTCAATATTCTCCATTTTTCATGCGGCGATAATTTTACTTTATTGTCGTCAATGATAGGATTCTGAGATGATGTCATTGTTGGATTTTCGTTAATGGCATCTATGTTGGTTTCATTATTTCGATCCGTTTGTTGGTCAAAACTGGAATTGTTGATTTCTCCCGTGGTCACGATCGTCATTTTTGAGCGTTCACGAGGCTTCTGCAATAATATAACATATTTTAATTATTAATTTAATATTTAATTCTTTTAATCTTTAATTTAATCTATAATATATTTCATTAATATTTAAATGCTTCCATTGTTGAATAGTAAGTAACGGGAGACTTTAAAGACAAGTATGAAAAATGATAAATAAAAAGTTGAAGTATCAATAAACATATGACACCTCGTAATGTTGTAAAATGTAAAGTCTGAATTCTAATTTTTATATTATAGATGTTTGCAATAAACGCTGATCGGGCTTTAACAGTCGATGCCGAACAAGATATCTGCATCAATATGGATTACCAGTATGAACACTATAAAACGTTGGGATTAGGAAGTAATCGAATTTTATTCAGTGGATAACAATGGCATCCAGCCAGCTAGTCTGATTGTAGCAATCTTCATCTCAAGATCTAGTAGTCTCGATCAATGAGCTCAGCGATCAAGCACAAGCGATCGACGACACCATCTTCTTTCAGCCTCCACAAAAGTTCAAGTTCAAAAATGAAAAAAGTACTGACAACGTTCAAAACAGATCCCAGTGACAACTCTTCTTTGTAGCACAATCAAAATAATTGAAAATAGTTTTTTTTTATTTATTAAATTGTAAATTAATGAAAACTTAAGTGAAAAGTAATTTGAATATCCTTAACACTTTAAATTTTTTTGTATATTAATTGATAATATAGATTTTTTTATTTACTAAATATTGTACAATTAAAAAAAATCCAAAACAATTGTGTAGATAAAAAGGTGATCATTTTTTCAAATATACCACCAATCTTATTTTATTTGGACAGAATATTTTTTTTTAATAAATTGGAACGTAGAAATCAATATTTATAAATAATAATTTCATTTATTATAACGAAAAATGAACGCGTTGACTACCACGACAATTTTCAGAAATCTAGCCAAAAGTGACAATGTGATTTAATCACATTATATTATTAAAAACTCTAATTCTAGTGCATAGTAATCAAACAAGCCAGCATTGTTTTTGTATTCATTTCTCACAAGTTATATATCGATTTTAGCACTGATATATTTCGAGTTTAAAATCGTAGAAATCCAAAAACGTCAAGTAAACACAGTACGAGTCATCTCGTAGTTGGCAGTCAACGCGTTAACTTTGTTTCATTTTCATCTATTCCAATTGTACAGAGTCGATCTAAATGGTATTTTCCAAAAAACCAACACCAACAAAAATATACATAGAAGACAAACAGATTGAACAAATAACGTCTTATAAATATTTGGGGACGTACATAACATTTTTAACATCTAGAAACACTGATATGATAATAAAATTACGTATGCTTAGATGTTATGTCTTTCCTGTTCTTCGTTCTTCTATATGGTGTCGAATCATGGACACTAGACCCTGGTACCGAAAAACGTCTGGAAGCTTTCAAGATGTGGTGCTACCGGAGAATACTAAGTATATCTTGGACCGACAAAGTAGCAAATATTAAAAACAATCAAATTAAGGAAAATACAATACCTCGGCCACATCTTGCGAAATAATAAATATAGGCTTCTCCAGATAATTTTGGAAGGAAAAATTCAGGGGAAAAGATCAATAGGAAGACGTCAAAATTCATGGCTTAAAGATCTTCGTCGTTGGTTCAACTGTTTGTCAATAGAAATTTTTCGTATGGCTGTGTCAAAAGTTTCTTTGGCCGTGTGGATCGCCAACCTTCTTAAGGAGACGGCGTGAGGAAGAAGAAGATCAACATAATGAAATAATATTAAAAAAAAAAAATGTACCGTTATCAAACATTAAAATTTTGACATACGCCATGAAACTATCTGGATATCTGGAGTTTTTTTTTTTTTTGCGTCGACGATTTTCAATACAGAAACGGAAATAGAAAAAGATGAAAATATGATGAAGCGTCTCAGACTATCGACGGGGTCGCGAATATGAAAATATAATGACAACGGTGGCCTTCTTCTGTTTTGGGCGAACCGTGAACGAATCGTTTAACCGTGGAGCGTTTTGTCCTCGCCGTTTTTTAACACGCATGTAATTCATGCCTTCATAGGCGTCTCGTATATTAATTTTAAATGCTGAAACAATTTATTTTGTCCGTCATTTACACGAAGTTTTCATAACGAATAATTAACCAATATTCGTTCGCTGTGCATTCGATTTTACGACTCTACAATATATAACGAGATGATGAAAGAAAGAGAGTGTGTGTGTGTGTGAGAGAGAGAGACAGAGAGATATAAGTCAAAAATGGATTATATAAATTTATAATGTAAATATTTTGATGGTGTCTTAGATTAATATTTTATTATAATTTGCCTTTTATTAAAAAAAAATAATAATTTTAATATAAAATCCATGTATAACCAATATTAAATCATTAATTGTCAATTTTTTTGTATATTGAATTTTTTTAGTCATTATTATCATTTATTTAAAATAAAAATAAATTTAAAAACAAACATAACTATAAATTTAGCTATCATATATGTGCAATACTATTAAGCGTCTATAAAAAAACACGCAATTATTACTAACATTCAAAAGCATTGTTTAGATTTGTAAGCATTGATGATTAATTAATAGAGGATATATATTAATTGTTTGTTTCCCGACAAGTTTTCCGGTGAATACTATTTTATATATCGAAAAAAAACATCATTCAATGAAAATACAACAAGTAGAATCAATATAATATCTCTAAATACGACGATGATAAAATATTATAAGCGTAATTGTAAAAATGAAGAATATCGTAAAATACTTACGTATATAGAAAAAAATTAAAATGCCATTAAAAAAACAGATACACACACACACACAAACACATAATCTCTTAATTAAGATAAGTTTCATATATTTTGATAGAATTGATAATTGAAAAGTATAAATATCATCGCCGTATATATATATAAATATATATATATATATATATATATATATATATATATATATATATATATATATATATATATATATATATTCATATTTACTCTTCAAAAATATTGCATTTATGACAATTAAGATTGTTTAAATAAAATATATATAATTTACAAGTTTAAGTATTGTTAAAACTATGTAATAACATAGTAATCAAGTATAAGCTACGATAATATCTTATTGGAAATAATATATAGTCACGGTTTTTTTTATGAAAAAAACCGTGACTCTTTTTCAAGTTTTTAAAAAAATATTATATTTTAATTAATATAATAATACGTATTTATTTATTGACAATTGTAAAAATTACTTAACACATTAATGTGCGAAAAATCCTTAAATTTATATTTCTTCTGCAATATTGATGTTATTCTTAAACTAATCAGTAGATTGATTCGAAATTTACTGATGTTTAAACAATGGTTTTCAATCTGTCGTACATGTATTATAATAATATTTTATATTAATTTAAAGCTCTAACTGGAAAAAGCGTTTAATATAATAAACTTGGTTTTGAACGTATTTTTTTCTATTGAAATATAAGATATTAAATATTATTTATTATATATTACTAATAAGAAAAATCTTTTTTATTACATATTCTAATTGTCGTTTCTTTGATAATTATATTTAAATTGTTTTATGAAGATAGAAAAAATAGTTTTCTAATATTGTTAGGTTAGATATATAAATATTTTAAATGATTAAAATATTTAATCATATATATATATATATATATATATATATATATATATATATATATATATATATATGATTAAATATATATTTGTAAGTGTGTGTGTATCTACTGAAAAAAATTCAACCTATTTCAAATTTATTTCACAATTTTTCAAATTAAAATTAAATCAATTTTCAGACTGAAATTTTTAATATAAAAATCTTTTAAAATTAATTCATAAATTTTGATTTTTACCGTTATAAAAATAAAATAATAACTAATATATACATATATATATATATATATATATATATATATATATATATATATATATATATATATATATATATATATATATATATATATATATATATATATATATATATATTTATATATAGGTATTACTTAGATATCATAAATGTTACTTAAATCATGTTAGTTATATTTGTAACATGATTTTTTTAATATTAAAGATAAAATAGATAATATAAATAAAATACTTTTCATGTCAAACAGAAGGTAAAAGTAAAAATTAAGCAGTTATTTACAAATAATATTTTTTTAAATGTATTATAAAAATATGTAATAGAAATCTGAAATTAAAGTACATAAAGAAAGAAAGCTCAATGAGTGGTTCTATTTAAAACCGACATGATGTACTTTTTCAGCTTTCAGCACTTTCATATTTAAAAATAAATATAAAGTAATAGTTGTATTGGTATATTCCTATTTTTATTTAGAATATAGAGTCAACGAAATAACAGAAAAATAAATGTAATGAATCGATTATTAGTATCGTATATAAAAAATTAAGTAAAAAATCTATTTTATTTTAAAATTAATTTAAAATAATTTTAAAGATTGTTTATAGTTTATATTATATAGTTTATACTGTATTTATTTTCGTATTATTTTAAGACATTCTAAGTTGTATAATTTTTCCGGTACGATTTTTCTTTGCTGTGTTGATAAAAATATCTTTAAAAAAATCTATACATTTTGAGCTATATTAAATGTTCATGGGTCGGAAAATTTGCATTAAATTTTTCTATAAAAACAAAATAAAATTTTAGTGTATCTGCTGTGAGCAAAATAATGGTTTATGAATGATATAAACGTTTTAAGATGACTAGTTTTCGAATCGTCATAACTCATCAATAATCGACAAAAACATGGAATAATAAAAGAAATCACTTTGAATGATCGCTGAAAATCACAATTGGAAAGTTTTTTGATAATGTTAGCATATTAATTGGCTAATGGGATGTAATTTTTCTGAAAAACAAAAACGCCCAAAATTGTCCATATCACGTTAATGCATCTGTAATATTTACATGTCGCATTACGTGTTTGTGAATTTTTGACAGAAAATAAATAGCACGGTAATAATGTTTTGGCCTATTTATTCACCAGACGTAACTCCGCGTGACATTTTTATGTTTCTAAAAAGAAAATATCTTTGAAAGGTGGTCGTTTTACAAGCATAGTTGAGATTAAAAGTGCATCGAGTCATCTTAAAGATCGACTTTCAGAACACTTACAGCGATTGGATAAAAAGATTTAAACGAATAAATAACATCCTTTATTAAAAATAAATATACATAATATTTTTTTATTCGACATTATATTTATAAAATAGTTGAACATTTTTTTTTTGTTCTGAATAATCGAATGAAGGTAATTAAATTCAACAATTTGTTGTAATGTAATTCTCAACAAATTATTAAAATGTTATTTTTCATTTTTTATAATGGTCATACTATAGAAATAAAAAATAGCGTTAATCTCTATTATGAAGGTGATTCGTGAATGCAATATTATAGTTTTTCTTCGTGTTGAGACCCTCAAAACTATCAGCGTTATTGAAGATTACATATAAATACACTTTCGAAATGCAATAAAAATACTGTATAAATTCTTACAAACGGACGTGTGACGTTAATCGCATACAAGCTAAATAAATATTTGATTTTCATATCGTTCTCTAATTGTATATGATCGTTATAATTACTATTATTACAGTCATCGTAAAGTCATTCACGAGATGACAAGTGACTTACTAGTCACTTATCAATTATGCACTTTTTAAAAGATTATAAAAAAAAAATGCAATGTCATCATTTGCAGATCAGAATATTTAAAATTTTTCTTTAGACGGTTGATAAAAGCGACAGCGAAACATCGGAGATGAATTTGAAACGAATCAACGACGCTTTCGCGTAAAAATAATGAAATGTGTTTGGTATACCAGATTAAATTGAAATTTCTAAAATTTATTCAACCACGCTTAAATCATCTTAATACTATCTAATATTTATATTAATGTTGCCTATTTTGAATAATGAATATGATAAAATATGTCATTCAAATATTCATTTTAAATTTTGCATGCTCTATATAGATTTAAAGTTTTTAATAATATTTCTTTTAAAGCTTTTCAAATATAAAAATTCACATTTTTGTATTATATATATTTTTTTTTAAATAACGACAAATATTAAATTTAGTTACAATAAAATATAATATTTCATTTCTGAGATATAAGTATATAACATATGGAGAAAATAAATAATACACATACGCGCATTTCTACACGTTTAAGTATGCATTATTGGTCTATAAATACAAGTTTAATTTCAATTGATATTTTTCAACTTAAATATACATCAATATTAATATAAATAAACATAAATCGTATTTATTATCAAGTACAATTTTTAATTTAGAATAAAAGGATTTATATTTTTTTATAAACCATTGACACACAACGAATTACGGATTGTATCAACTGAAAAAAAAAAAGCACAGTTAATAATCAATTCCTATAAGCGTTTGATTTTTATTATACGGTAAATACTGAGACTCGAATTTCCGAATTCGAAGAATATATTAATGTGACAATACATATATTAAGAATAAAAAAAAAATGAGTATTCATTGCTCTACATTACGCTTTTGTATATTATGATAATTTAATTATTAGCGCAGCTGCTTTTATATTAATAAATATAAACTATATCAATAAATTTTACAAACATTTAATGAACTCATCAATAAAAGTTTGTGCACGACATTACACACACCGCTAACACTTAGTCATCATATGAAAAAAAAATGGACAAAATCAAAAAATTAAAAATTAATATGTCAATCGTGTAAAATGTACAATTTTTTATGATTTTATTTTCATTAGACCGAAAGGAGTTATTATTTTTTTTCACTTTGTTACAAAATCAAATTACAAATTTACAACGAAATTTTACAAATTTGCGATTAGTTTATGATAAAATTTTCGAGTTGCGATATTAGTAATATCGAAATGCGATGTCCTATGTTTCAATGTCAAACCAATTCATATTAGGTTGATGCGAAAATAATGACGAAATTTAATTTTAAACTTTCAGCTCATAATTAACTCAGTGAATGAAAATGAAGAACGATTTGAATCTATGATAATGTTCTATAATAGTTGAGTGTGAACTTATAATTTCGTTTAAACAATTTCACAGTTTATATTACATTTCTTTGTAAAATATTCCAATATGAAAAAAATATTAAAAATTGCGTAAAATTTTTCGTTATATTAATTATAATATATGAAAAAAAAAATAAAGTTGATATTCTATAATATATTTTATATATATTTTGTTCTTAAAGAAAAATTCGATGAAGATTCTTCTACAAAATAACGACAATATATAAATAATACAATATTTATTGTATTTTTTTTTCAGTGTTTTATGCTTTCAAAAATTGAATAAATATTGGACGACATATACATGAATTGTTTAATTATTCAGAAGGGTGTTCGTTTATTTTGTGCACTTGTCAAATGTAATTAATTGTCATAATCGTGTACAACTGTGCATTATTAACGCCATATCGTGTTTTTAGCGATTTCTTTTTAATGTTAATAATTTTAATATAGTGGATAATATAATGTGGAAAAATTGAGCATAAAACTAGCGATTCGAATAAAATAAATCATTTTACATAAAACTCTATGAAGAACTGTTCTTTTAAGTCAAATAAGATATATTTTTAACCTGCAGATTTTTAAAATAAAAATTTGAAATTACATTATTTTTAATGCAATTTTCCAATTAAGAATTGCTTTTTATTTAAGATATTATCAGCATTTATATTTGGAAAATTTTCCTAAATAAAAATAAATGTTTCTTTAAAAGTGGATTGCAAATAAAAATAATCATTTTTTATACACTTTAAGACTAATTATTGAAAAGTAAAAATTTCAGTCTGTAATGAGATGTGAACTGATATATAATAACTAGTCAAGCTAAGACATTCAAAGAACTATGATTTACATGCGAAATTAAAAATTTTATATCAATAAAAAATTACAAATTTTAATATTAATTATTAAAATTATACATTTAACACATTACCTATTATAACATAGCGATTTTTGAATATCGTCGTTTTTCTTTTATATGCATAGATTAGACTTTTTATTTTTCATAACACATTCGAAGGTCTCATTTACATGTGTATGAAGAAAAAAAATAATGGATTTCTCACTATTGAAATTATGTTTAGTGGTAAAATAAACGAAGAATTTAATATTCTGCAAAAATCTTAATTAAAAATAATTTGTTATTGGAAAATTGTACTTATTTGAAAATTGTATTTGGAAAATCGTATTTAATTGAAATAATCCGCATTATCGAGAAATATAAAATTCTGTGATTTTTTAAAATTTATATAGATTTAAAAAAAATAAGGTTTAAAATAAAGTAAAAAACTGAAAAGATATTATTAAGATTCTAAATTACAATTTTATGAAAACCTAATTAATAATTTAAATTGTATTAAATAAAATGGATACAAAATCATTTTTCTATGATTCATATCAAACTTTTTATCCAGTAAATTATTTTTTTTATTAAATAGAAAAAAGTAACTGATTATAATAGTTTATATAATTCAAAAATTGTTAACGCTCACTTTAAATTAATTAATTATTAAGTTAATCGCGTTCTAAACGACTTCGTTTCGATGCCATTTGTGGAAAGTAATAATCGTGTTCGAGTTATTGATTAGCGCCGGCTTTAAGAATATTCGGCGGCGTTATAAATGATAAAGATTAATTCTGTAACTTGGCATGTAATACAAAATTGTATTGTAATCGTCGATCACAATTACGATGTCGCACAAATATTAATCATTTAATGTATTAACAGCACATTGTTCCGCGTACGAAAATGGTAAGTACAATTCAAAACAAGCTCGATATATATATATATATATATATATATATATATATATATATATATATATATATATATATATATATATATATATATATATATCGTTAAAAGTAACAATGGCGATCCAATAACGATCTTACAATTTCTCATTATTCATAACGATCACCAGGCAAATATAACGAAATTAAAAAGAATATATCGTACATATTCACTATTATATATATTTTGCGATGTTGAATAAATTATAAAAATCTTAATTATGATATATCACTCGGGAAATGCAACTCAAAACCACGTCGATATTTATTTATTAAACCATAAATACATAGGTCATTGACAGAAATAACACTCTCGGTACTATAAAATGCGAACATTTTGCAAGCTGTCAGTATTAATATTCTGTAAATTCGTAACGTGTTATTTAATTGTTATATGTTATAAATAAAAAATTTAACTTTATTCGTCGTAGAGTGTAATGCGTTTCTTTTATTTAAAATTAAGAATGAAATATCAAATACGTATTAATTAATAATGGGATCGATGATTGAGAATGTATGTTTTTTTAATGAAATTTACCTACATCATACACTTGTCAGCTGTAGCATCAGTGGATTCGATGGAAACGGCAAACTTATCTTCGAATTTCGAAGCGATTAGACCTGCGAGTTTATTTTCCATCAGATTTTTTTTTAATAAATATAAAGTTTTAATATATATATATATATATATATACATATAAAGTTATATACAGCCATTCGCAAATAATTCGGTTTCAATAGTTTTTATCGTATAATTATAAAATATGTTTCGCCAGCAAAAGTTTCGCATGCGCAACCAAAAATTATTATAAATAATGAATGACATTGAATAAAAGACTCGCATATTAATCTTATCAGTGTTCTATCACTCCAGATCCACCATATGTGACTGTTTATCGGAAAAAAATATAAGATTTTCCACCTTTTCTTCTGGCGAATCAAATGTGTTTTTAAAAGTGAGCCGCAAACTTAAACGGAAATAGAGGGAAATGATTTTTTTTTGGGGATACTTAAATATTATTTGAACATCTAATCACACGGTTATAGTTTTTTTTTAACGAAAATTAAGTGAAATAAGCTTTTTATTGCTTTCTAAAATCATCGTTATACCCTATTATTTACAATTGTACAATTCACTTTCTATTCCCCCAAATAAGTTTTGAATTTTGAAGTAATTTTCGAACTTACCGGACTACATGTTGAATATACATTTTAATAAAATTCAAAAATTCCTTAGAATAATTTAACGTTTCAAAAATATGTCCTTTTTGTAAAAAAAAATTCTAATATGAAATATATTTATATTTCATATTAGAATTTTTTTTTATATATCCATGTTAGATATTTATCTAACATGGATATTAAATATTTAATATATAAAAGAGTTCATATGATTATTTTTTTAATATCTTTACATAAAAATTGAGTCACGTCATATTTACACTTATGAGAAGTATTTTTTAATCTTTATGAAAATAAATAATGAAATCATTTATAAGAAAAAATGCAAAAGTATACAAATATATAATAAATATATATTTAATAATAAAATTTAAATTAATTATGGATTTAATTTTTAGAAAAATTGTGTATGACAGGAAAAATAACGTTCAAGAAATTTAAAAACACAAAACATTAATGGACAAAAAACAACAAAATATTATATATATATATATATATATATATATATATATATATATATATATATATATATGTTTGTGTAATTATATTAAAAAAGCTTTAATTATACAAAAAAAAAACAAGAAAAAACGCGCGCATAAATTAATCGCAATCTTATTAATTTATATTAAAAATCAATACCTAAAAATTATTATATAAATATTGTTTTCACTATTTTGATTATACAATAATATCAAAGCAATCTATTGAAAGGTGAAATTGATCGAAAAGTGTGTAAATTCATATATATATATATATATATATATATATATATATATATATATATATATATATATATATATATTAATATTTTATATATCTCTGCTGTTTAGTGATTTTATATATAATATATAAATTTATCGAACAAATTTAAAACCCTTCCAAAAAAAAATAAAAAAAAAGATACAATTTTCAATACTATTTCACAAATTTACTTAAAAAACAGTATATTGAGGTATACTAATGTGCACAATTATATCAAATTTTCGCATTAATCAAATCGAATGCACACACACACTTATATATATATATATATATATATATATATATATATATATATATATATATATATATATATATGCACAAATACATATGTATAATTAGAAATAAAAAGTGTGAAAAAACTCACGCGTCGAAGACGTCTCGAAAAATGGCTACGATCAGATATCCTCAGAAGACAACGGTCGCAATATGCTCGCGCTCGCTTACGAACGAGAGCGTGCTCGTGCTCGTGCTCGTGCGCGTGTGCGCGCGCGTGAATAAGGCGTGCGAGAGCGCGAGCGCGCGCAGCGTCCAACGTCACCGACGACCGGCACCCGAATGACCGACGCTACTATGTCAAACTACCACCGCAACCAATCATTTATTTTTTTTTACACACCTGATCTGAAAAACGATCGCATATTACATACACACACACACACACATATATATATATATATATATATATATATATACACACACATATATATATATTTATATATATATATATATATATATATATATATATATATATATTTATATAAATATATATTGGACATGTTACAGCTTCATTAGGCCAATTTGGCCGCGATCGGAGGAGCAAAATAAAAAACAAATGCAAAAATGCTTACGCCCTATTAGGTTATTTTAACGCTTTCAGTGCGGATGTTTTTTTTTTTTTGAAGATTCATTTATTTATTATTAAATATATAAAATATATTTTATTTATTTATTGGTGGATCAGTCGCGCGGACATTATGAGTTTAGTTCATCATATATGACACAATAATATAGTGTATGTGCAAAAATTTATTTAGTCAGATATGAAATAAATAAATACAGACTTATGACAAAAATTATATCGTTTGTGAAATATTCTAAAATACGGCTCCAAACAAAGCCCAGAGAAATCCTCACAATTTCTATACCAAATATTTTAATCTTATGATTTGATTCTCTCAGAACGATTATCGCACCGTCTATTATTTTTACATATATCCGCTAACATCGTTTTGATATTCGAAACTATTGATAAAAGAAAATAATGATAAAATTGTGATATAGTAAGAACACAGCATTATTTATGTGGACGGATAGTTATGCAAACAATAGCGATCGTCAACTATCGATCCTAGACGATTAAATCCCCCACCTCCTCCTAATATATCATGTGCAGTCAATGATTTAATTGACGCGTCGAATTCAAACGATCGGATTTATTTATTTATTATTATTATTAATGAACAATGTTTTCATTTTTTTACTATTTTTTTAACATTTTATATATCTATGCTGATTAGCGACTTTATATAGAATATATCAGCGATTCGTACCCTTAGTATAAAAATTATATATATATATATATATATATATATATATATATATATATATATATATATATATATATATATATATATATTATATAAGAAAACATTTATAAAAAAAAACATGCAAATAAATGCGTACGATATATATGATAAATTTACAAAAAAATCGACCGACCGCTTTCAAGTTTTTCGGATTTATCTCAAAAATTAAAATTCGGTTTGTAAAAGTGTCAATGAATATAATAATGCTCATAAAATTTTACATTTATTCATAATTGCGTTAATTTTCTTTAAAAAAAAAAGAAAATAATATAAAGTCATTGCCGCGTATCAAGTTTTTGCGTCAATCTAAGCGGTGACCACACAACACCTTTCGAGTGTAAAAAATTAATATTATTTTTAAATATATTTTCGACAGTTTACACTGTAAATTATTGAAAACACCTGACAATTGTCAAACTATAAAAAAATGAATATAAAACATTTTCCTGTCTTGTAGAAGACATAAAATTAAAGATTATGCATAATTAATTTACGGATCAATTTCAAATATAATAGGGTAATTTTGACAAGCACGACATTGATAATGATATTGTTATAAGACTGAGATAATAACTGCAGTTCCGTATAAAATGGATTCCAATAATGATTTTTAATAGTATGAAGATGAATTAGAAGCATATTAATCACGATAAATGCAAACGAAGAGAGGGATTTTTAACTCATTTTACAATATAAAAAAAAAATCTTGTCATTGTAAATTATGTTATTACAAGAAATTAGTGTTTCATTGCAAATATCTAAATAATTGTTTTAAAAAAATATAAATGATTAAATTAATTAATAAATTGAAGAAATCATCGATATTTATTGTTTATATAGTAGCATTAAAGAAACTTATATTGAGTTCAATCAGGGCCGGCGCTAGGGTAATCAACGCCCGCATGCAATTTTTATTCTTTTTTTTAATTACTATTTAATAAATTTGGATTTAGTAAAAAAAAAAAAAATTGGATATAATGGTTTTAACATCTAATTCTGCACATACATCATTTAGCCGATCTTGTGACATATTTGTTCTTAAGTAAGTTTTAATCAATTTCAATTTAGAAAAATTACGTTCGCCACTTGCTACAGGTAAAGTTGACAATATTCTCAAGGCAATTAAAAAGTTAGGGAAAGCTAAATTATTTAATGGACACAATATAATTAAGAATATCAAAAGGTTTTCGAATATTAAAATCATTCTTCTGAAAAATATCCCGGAAAGCACACAACTCATCAAATAACTCGCAGTTTTCCGTCAATAATGCCTCAGGCATTCAGCTGGGTTTCATTTAAATCATGTTGTAGCCCTGAATGATCTTTAGAAAAACTCGTTGATGAAAACGGTTCGATAACACGTATTTCCTCTAAATCAACTTCACTACAACCTATGTCAGGATTTATATATTTTTTTAATAAAGTTGCTAAGAGACCTTGCTTACTTTTTAATATTTGCGTCTTTTTCGCAACTTTACGCTTACGGGATTGAGCATCAGATAATTTCTTTTTCGATTCCATGTTTACTTTAAACGCAAAAAAAAAGAAGTAGACTCTAAATATTTTGTTACTTAAAATCAAGTTGCAGATTTTAGAAGTAGGAATTAATTAGAAAGTATTTTTCTCAAGCACAAAAAGCACTAAAACTAAACTTGTAAAAAAAGTTAATGGCTTATCCTAAACAGTGCTCGCGCCAAATGAACGTATTCTACTGTTTATATTATTATATTAATATGCCTATGTATTAGATATTGATAAGAATCGAATAAGCAAATATGTCATCTATTATATTATATTATAAATAAATATATTATACTTACTTTTATAAAAGTATTTTCATTTTTATTTCATTGGAAATATTACCAAGATTATAAATTAAAATTATGGGTGGTATTTAATGATATCACATTGTAAACAAAATATGTATTTTATGTCTCCGTATTCATAGTTAAGTTAGATTATTAATTATAATTTATTAAGTATTCTATAGATTGTATATTAAAAAAAAATATAGTATATATATATATATATATAGGAATTTCGTAATGGCGCCCCCTTCGACGAAACGGTCACATTTAACCTTTTTATCGATATCGAACGAATATTTTTTATTTAATTTATATAAAATAAAATAAAAAATAATCATTTGAAATTGCTACAAATTAAAATAGTTTGCAAATTATGTATGTACTTCGTAATTGAAAAATTATAGATATATATATATATATATATATATATATATATAAATATATATATATATATATATATATATATATGTGTGTGTGTGTGTGTGTGTGTGTATGTATATGTATTTATATTACCGTTAATATGCGAAAAATTTAGATTTTAATACTTTTTTTAATTTTTCACAAGGAATATCGTAAATATTTTAGAAACTCAAAGGAAAAAATTATAAAACGTATCTAAGCTCTATTTTTTTAGTACAATTTTATTATTTTATTTCATTACAATAGAGAAATTTTATATAAAGTTTAGATTTCGTACATTATCTAATATATATTTTTTCCATTTTATCATATATTTATTTACATCGTTAACATTTACAGATTGTATATATATTTAACAGCGTCATTAGAACATATTTTCATCAATTTAAAAATATAAATCGAACAAGTAAAGCTAAACCACTTGAAATATCGCTTTTAACACTAAACAAACGACGCGTTTAAATCTCATAAAACGACGATATATTATAATATAATGTAAATTATACAATGGACAAAATTAAATTATTTATTTATTTCGATTCGACATGCGATATTTTCATTCGTCAATCAATCGACAATTATATTTATTATCAATGCGCATTAATATAATAGCGCAAGTGATTTTTCGTCGTTATTATCAGAGCGCACATGTACAAGTGTCGTTCGTGTGATACATAATAACGACGAATAACGATAATAATAACAATAAAATATTACGTATCATCGGCAATACCATATGTACCTGAAAAAAAAAAAAAACTTTCGTCATCGAATGTGATCACATTATATAGCCATTGTTCGTAACGTTTATTATCGTCCGATATATTAATAAACTGCAACCAGTCAATGTCGCCGAAGCACATCCGCGATTTATAATAATCGCAATCCAAAAAAAATAAATAAATAAATATTTTTACCAATGCGATGACATTGGAAACAAAAAAGCGTCAACGGTGACTGTGTGACGTTTCGAATTGATGCTATTTATTTATTTATTACGTATGATTTTTTTCTCTATATATATATATATATATATATTTAGAACAATTTAATTGTGACATTGTAATCGAGCCTTGATAGTAATTTTTGCAACGGCTTCGGTACCGTGTGAATTTTCTTCTGAACGAGCGATTATAATAAGCGGCGGACGATGATGGATATATATATATATATATATATATATATATATATATATATATATATATCCTTGTTTTTCCGACAGTCGTTAGTATGAATACATATATTAATAGTACGGTCAAATAAGATATTTTTGGAAGAATGTCGAGAGGGCAGATTTTTTTTACGGAAATGTATACTAGACAACGAGGTTAATAAATGCTGAAAAGTTGCACCCTGTAGAGAGGGAGCTTCCCTCCGAAATTTACGAAAAACCTCCCAAAATTTGACCGTTTTTTAGTTTTTAAGATATTTCTCCAAAACTATAATTCGGATTGAAAAAGTGCCGACGAATAAATTATTCCTCATTAAATTCTACAGTTAAAATGTTCTATTCATTATTTGCGTAATTGTTATCAGTTTCTCGTAAAAAGAGCTCGAAAATAGGCCTAAAATGGACCTCTCAATTTTACGGGGGTATCGAAGAGGAAAAAAGTTGTAGAGCATATCCTCTTCTATTATTATCAGTTATTATATTTTATATTAATTGTTTTAGTTTTCTTAAAATTACAAATTTCCCGAACTCGATCTGACGATTTTTTACGTCACTCCGACAATCAAATGCATTTTTCGGGAACAAAAAAAGCGAGAGTGTAATTTTTTTTTTGTAAATATATAAATAATTTTAAAACAAATAAGAATCCGAAAAGCAATATTCTCTTTAGAGGGAGCTTCCTCCCACATTTATTTGTTTATTTTTTAAAATAAATAGTAATATATAACGAAGCGGTCCGACATTAATCTCGACATATATAAACTTAGTGTGATTGCCGATAAAAATTAATCCAGAATGGTCATTATATTCAGATGATATCTGTTAACTATTAGCGATGACGATGCTGACAGATATTAATTAATAAAATATAAGTAAACGCGTTGTCAATAAACATGAACGATACAATAAGTGAAACATAATACAAATAATAAATGACATATATGACAATTAATTCGAATACGGTAAACGATAATTAATGCATTGACACACGATAATTAAATTAATAAATCACAAACTGATATTATAAACACAATTGTCAAGAATCGATAAACTATCAATTGTCTCTTTCGTCTGAAAAATCGGAGCTTTTTCTTTTCAAAAACTGCTGAAAGAATTCCTTTACAAAATACAGTTAACTCAGATAGACGTTCTAGATTTCCGATTTGACATTTTTTTTTCTCTCAGATCTGAATCATATTAAACTAAAGTTATTCAAATGTGAATTTATCACCGTTATAAAAAGCGTTAGATAATATTATTTTATTTATTTTAATAATTTCAGTTATATTATTGTCAAATACGTCGACATTTAAACACATAAATTTTCTTAGTATTCTTATAATTATCACTAATTTACATATTGTAAACAATCTACGATTTCATCCAAAATGTTTAATCAGGAAATAACAACGACGATAAGTAACGAGATTATATAAACGATCAGAAATTTATAATTGTAAAAAAAAATGCAATCGTATCGTTTATTATGAATGAAATAGTGATTTACTATGCAAATTTTCTCAACATGCTTGAAGAAAATTACCGGTCATTTATAATTTTATATATGATTTGATATCAAGAAAATAAAAAAAAAACAGCGAATAGCGAACAATTTTCTTTCAAACATGCATTTTTCAGCAATAACTAAATAACAGTGATTTAATTGTGATGAAATTGACGTATAACCGTGTAATTCAATCGACACGTGTTTCATTTTTTATCGTCATTTTCCTACACGTTTTTCGCATGTTGTCGTTATATTTATTTATATATTAATTATAAAAATATTTTATAAATTGAAATAATTCGATTATTCGTAGACATTTTTTTTTGCATTTTATAATATATAAAATGACTGCTAAAAAGAACGGTTTCCAAATTTTAAATCACTTATCATCATTAATAATGATAATAATAATATTCATCAAATTATTCTATTCATAAAATATCTTTATATTACAATAATAATATTTGTTTCGAATGTTAAATTAGCTATTTTGATTATAAATAAAATATAGATTTTTTTAACTTGACATGAAATTTAATAATAATTTGAACATTGATTAAACGTTGAATCTAATAATTTAATTTTAATATTTATTCTTAAGTGATATAATTTTTAATGATATTTAAATATATAAATCAAAATTAAAAGTTTAAAACTACGAAAGAAAATGACTAAAAAACCAAAACGTTTCTTCATAAATATTGTTCTCGTATAAAAATATACTTTTATTATTATTATATATTTAATATTAAAAAAACAACACTTTTTTCAATATATATTTAATGTTTAAAAAATATATATACATTATATATAAGCGACTCTTTGAACAATGCTATATACTTACTGTCAATCAATTTTTGTATTATTATTATAATTATTTATTATTATTATTATTATTATTATTATTATTAAAACGAGGCACACACGTTAAATATTTAACATTTGAAAATTTTCAAAATTTGAACGGCGTGACAAATAAAAATAATAAAATAAAATAAACACAACACGAGGAAATCGGAAAATTTCTTTGAAAATTGAGCAATGAAAGAAAAAAAATAGAAAATTATGCCCGCACGACGAACGCTCTGTTTATCCAGCCGCTGTAAAAATGACAATTTTATCCTTGATTCGAAGAAAAAAAAAATATATATATATATAATAAAATGGAATTAAAAAAAAATTACGGACCCTGAAACAAGATTTATCGATGTGATCGCGAAACATTCTTTTCGCCTATGACAAATAAAATAATAATAATAATAATAATAACAATATTAAAATTGTTTATTATATATTTTAATATATAAAATCTTTTTTTATATATTAAAATTTAATAACTGCATATTGAAAACGTATAAATACAGTGTAATTATAAAAAAAAAACAACTTATTATTATTAAGATGATGTCTATATAGTACATCTTATAAAATTCAATCTGTTAAATAAAAACACTCTTTGATATTTGACAAATTTTAAAAAAAGTTCGTTATACATCAAAAGAACCAAAATGTCAATTGTCATTAATTAATATCCATATTTCATTGTTTATATTCAATGATTTAATTTATATATATATATATATATATATATATATATATATATATATATATAAATCTTAATTCGTTATTTTGTGATTACTTTGTTGTTTAATATGTATATTTAATCATGAAAAAGATATCGTTCAAATATCAAATTTGACTTATAAAATATATTTTTGAACATATTGAATCAACATAACTACATTTTTTTTCTACTATCATTTCAATGTTTTTCAAACGTTATCCAGAAATAATTTATAATTTTATAATTTTCGACGATCGTTATAATGAAACGAAATCGAACGACAACGATAAAATAACGATATATCGCCAAAAGACAAATTATAAATAGTAATTTATGAAACGTGAATAATATTTCGACGAGCCATTTTCATGAAACGTGCGTATTAATGATTACAAGTAACGTCGATTATCATAAATAAACGGCTGTTCGTTTTTTATTTTTCCATCATCATCGACGTTAATTCGAATTAACATAATAATACGCATAAATTGTATCATGTGTACCGCATTATTTCACTATCGATTTTATTATTTATATTTATTTATTTATTTATTTAATTATGAAGAATTTTCGATCGCATTGGACGCGTAACGAATTTTGCGAACGCGCACTCGATGTGACCGCCGCCTCGTTTTTCCATTTTTTTTAATTTATTTTATTTTTTTTTCTCACTATTCATTCATATTCAAATCGGTCGACGGTTTTTGAAATTAGTCATTTTTAGCAACGCGCGTTTCGCGATTAGTTTTGCTCGATTTGCCGATGAAAAACGATGATAGCGGCCGGTCGTTTTAGGGTTAAATCGGCGACGTATGAAAATAATTCGTATTTATTATAATTGTTCTTAATATGGATATCTTTAATATATTTATATAGTGCTTAACATTTATATATTTATAATTTAATATATAGTTCTTTAATTGACTCCCATAATGGTTGATTTAATGACGCATACGATCGCTAATATAATATTATATATTCTTATTTTTAATATATATATATATATATATATATATATATATATAAAAGAAAAATATATTTTTTTAAGATATGCTATTTTTTTAACGATATTCAAACAATAAATCGATATTCAAAAAAAAAATCAAAAAATAAATATTAATTTTCATATACATTTTAATCTATAATTAATTCTTAATATTCCAGACAAAAATTTCAATTAATATATTTTCATAATAATTAAAAATTAAAAATTTTATATTATTTTAACTAAAAAAATCCTTGAAAATTTCAATGTATTTTTTTTTATAATTCAAAACTTTTTTTCTAATAAATAACACAATCTATAATAATTTTTAACTACCGTACGTTCTTGTTTTACAGATTATTTTATTTATTGGCTAAAAATTATTAATACTATACATATTTATAATAAATGTATTTATGTGTGTATGTGTGTGTGTTTGAATGCTATATCCATTATTTTATAGTTGCCGAATTCTTTTTTTACTATCATACAATTTATAACAACAATTCATGTATTTCTTGAATTATTATCCTACTTCTATTAATATCTTAAAATCCTATCCAAAATCAATAATACTATAATTGACATATCCAAATATCAATAAAATATATACAATGACTGTTCGTAAGAATATTTCATGTACTTATATATAACATTGTATACACAACATGTGTTTTATTTTTTCTTCTCTTTTTTTTTAGAAAAAAAGTAACAAATATTACTCTACAAATAAGACCGCTCATTTTTTAACAAACAAAATTTTAACATTCGTTCGTTTAAATTTTTAATTAATGGTTCATTAATTCGTTTTTTTTTCAATTCACGTCAAATCTTGAAAATTTATATATTACAGATACAATCTAAAATATTAAAAAAAAAACTTTTAAGAAAGCGTATTAAAAAAATTATGTCTCATCGTTGATTTGTAGTGTAAAATTTATCAAAAATAATTTTATTATTGATGGTAATTAAACGTTAATAATTAATTCTGAAAAATATACAAATATATATGTATATATATATATATATATATATATATATATATATAAGATATTGAATAATGTTGAAATATAAATTATTTCATTATTATATTTTAATCGATCACATACACACACACACACAAATAGTAATAGTTCTGTCTAAATAGAAGAAAACAACAAATCGTTGTAGCGAAACTTACTTTTTTAACATGCGAAATTTGTTAACTAGAAGTGCCACTGCACATCAACGAAAAAAAAAACGGTTGACGACTTTCACGCTCAACGGCCTACACCTGAATGGTATTTGAATAACGTCTGAAAAATTCAAAGAATACTGATATAATATTAAATAGTGGTTAATGATAACGATTGCATCTGACGTTTTTTGCTCGAACATCTTCTATGGATAATAGGTTCCCAAATATATTTTCTAAAATTATATTCTATATCGATAACAATAATGTAATGTTTGAGAAATTATATATGATCAAATAAATGTTATCATTTTGATTACAGATAGTAATATAAAAAATGTAAAAGATAGGTGCATAGAATTTATCTTTATTTAATGTGACCATCTTATTAACAATGAAAAAGAAGACACAATAAAATATCATTAAAGAAATAATTTTATTCATTTGAACAGTGATACGCTATAACAGGGGTAGTTAATTTTTACATCTCATACGTGACGCATTTTTTATTATTATTTTGAATGCATATTTTCAAAAATCTCTAAATCATATCGAATTTTGACGGTAGTAAACGACAATTCAAAAAAAAAAAATTAAAACACTTTTTAGAAGAAGACATAACTCACAAAAGGAGAACGGATGGTCACCTTATATTATCCCTTAATACATCCAATAACCATTTCTTAGACCCTTGTTAAAAATATTATAATAATAAAATATTGTGTTAATATTGTATTTTTCATGTTATAATTGCAACACAACATATCTTCGCTCAATATACTTATTATATATAATTGCACAAGTTCATAACAATCATTCTTTATTTTTATATTCTTAGAAAAATTATCTTGGAAATATATAAATTATTTTACTATTGATGACAAAAATTACTTTATAACATATATTATTTATCAATATGTTGTGTTTTTTTATTTTATATTTTATTTCATATATATGGAATATAATACAATTTTAAATTCATATTTAGACAAGATTAAAACAACGATAAATTCACAAGTAAAAATTGAAATTAAATCTGATTTCTGAGTTTTATTCTAACTATAAATTTAATTATATCAAATTCAGTTGATATTATAAATTTAAAATAAATAATAATTTAGAAAAAAAATATAGAATGATTAGTATCTAAAATTATCTATAAAACAAAAAAAATCATATAATATATTTTATGTGTAAATTTATATAATTTAATTTTTCACATAACAATACGATGAAACTATAAAGGCAAGTTTATATTTTTTTACGAATTATATGAAATGTTTAACTTATTTTAATTGAGTTGCTTGTTAAATTTGTGATTGGCCTTTAGAATGAAAATTCGAGGTCTCTGACGAGGTATCCTGATCAAAGATGGACAATAGTCAGTTATAACTGGCACATCGCAGAATAATCTGAGACAGTGATTAGAACAATTATATGAATTAAGATTCATTGTAAAATATACATCAAACAGACACGCGCATTTATATATATATATATATATATATATATATGTGTGTGTGTGTGTGTGTGTGTGTGTGTGTTTTATTTAAAATAATCAGTTTAAGTATTTACTATTTATCGTTTTAATTTACAGTTTTCAAGAATTAATGTAAACTAGTCATTACTGAATAAATATAAAGATAAGTCTATTATTCATTAATAACAAGAACATTAAAACTTTCCTATATAAAAATTGGATATTTTCATTTTTCATCATTTTAAAAAAAAAATAATGATAAATAATTTGGTTAAAAACAAATATTTCCAGTAAAGCCTTAAAAGTCTTAATAACAGATAATATATTTAAATGAATATCAGATAAATAATTCTGAAATTCTTAGAAAATTATATTAAATTGAAAAGAATAGGTTTGATGAATAATATATATATATATATATATATATATATATATATATATATATATATATATATATGAAAATTTTTATCATTTAAAAAATAATATTTATATAAAGAATTTCTGCATATTTAAAAATTCAACCTTATTTAATGTATTAGATTAAAAATAAACAAATATTTTAAAATTATTTCAATTAAAAAAGTGCTCGTAATATAAAAATTTACACTTCATAATTTTCATGTGAAATTCTACAATTTTTTTTTTAGAAGAAAAACCCACAAGATAATTATGATATATTGATAATCTCTTGCGGTCGCTATATTCGTGTCCACACAAGACTATGCATATTCAATTACATACACACGCGTGTAAATCACATTTTTATCTTACAGTTAATAGAACAAAACAAACGACGCTAGAACTGATCATCAAGGTTTTGAGGAGTTCGAGGATAAGATGATGGAGTTGAACAATACATAATGGGACATTATTAGTTTCGCATTATGGCAGAAAACGTGAATAACGACCGATTACAACACGTGATCATATATTTCCGCCGAATATCCTGAAGATCTGTTATGAGATTCTTTTCCTATTATCAAAATTATTATGTATCATATTATATATAAATATTGTATCATATTTCAGTTTTTCATAATATTTTAAATTATAGTTAATTAAGATATTAACTAACATTTAATAAATGAAATTAATATGAAATTATATTGAAATTTTATTAAAATAAATATATTAATTTATTTTGAACATATTAATATTTTTAGTGACATCTATGGTTCTTATATTATTAGTTGTAAAAATTTTCAACAGATGTACTTATTTAGGTATATAAATCAAATAGTCCTTGAGTTATAAATACCACGAATTACGACCATTCACACTTATGACAATTTTTTTTTTAAAGAATGTAACAATTTTTTTATTATATTTAATATAATCTTGCACGCTTTGATGACTGATTTCATACACATTCAATATATTGCTCTGACAATAATATATATATATATATATATATATATTTGTGTGTGTGTTTAAATAAGTAGCAATAATAAACACAATTATTTTAATTATTTTTTAATTGAAAATATATGGCATATAGAGAATAAGTTTTCGATTTTTGCCATTATATATAAGGTAAAAATAATAAATATATTTATAAAAAAAATTGAACGTTAAATAAAGTTTAATATGTATTATTATATAAATGATATGAAACCCACAAAAACAAAAAAAAATGCATAATTAAAAATACAATAATAAACTTGATAAATGTAAAATGTTAACAGCCAATAATAATAATAAATGTAAAATATTTTATACATTTATATATGATATATAATATTTATACTTTATATAAGATTGCAATTTTTAAAATTAATAATTAAAACAAGTACACTACAAATGCAATTTATTTAAATACTATTTTATTTTTATATTTGATTAATATAAAAACAATCTCATTTGTTAATCACTTTATCGGCGGTTTCTTGTGGCTTTTTATTTTCAGATTTAGATGCTGTTGAATTCGATCTTGGCGAACTATTAATCCACATTTCGAATTCTACAGGTTCAATCATTTTTTTATTTTTGTATGGTGAAGGACCAATTAATTTTTCGACATCTTGATGATTGAGAGTTTCTTTTGCCAATAAAGTTTCTGCTAACTAAAAATATATATATATATATATTTAAATAATTACATTATATATATAAACTACAAAATTAATTTATATATTCACATTTTAAATAAGACATAAATGAATAATGAAAAATTATCTTTACTAGACACATATAAAACTTTTGTATATTACATTTACTTATATACAATTACTAATAAACTATCATGTAAACAATTCTCATTATAAATTGATAAAAAGCTATTTAAAATATTTAAGAAGTTTTAACATTAAAATAATAAATAAACTGACCAACGGCATTAATGAAAAAATTGTGTAGATAATATTATTATTAACTTCATGCAATTAATATGAATCTAATTTTATTTTGTTTGTATAATGTATTTTAAAAAAGGAAAAAAATACATTATTGTTAAATATATTGCTAAATGATTATATGAGACTAAAATAGATTGAATAATAAACAAATAAATAATATTTATAAATAACTTAATACTGATAACAATGAAATAAATAATAAATAAATATATAATAATAATACCATTTTCAATTTATCTCTGTTTATTTTCAATAAATCTTCGGTGCGAAAATATGCGTTAGCAACTATTGTTCTTGCTTCGTGATCAATTAAAGATTTCAACGCTTGGCTGTAAATTGGAAATGATTGCGCATTTTCTTCTGGAAACGCCACTAAACCAATAACATTAGACATACCATAATGTTTGATCTGCAGAACAATGTTTCACATGATATATGATTATATTTTAACTAAAAAAAATAGTTATCGAATATAATAAAATAGACACACCTGTGCATAAGCAATATTTGTCACTTTTTCTAAATCATTTTGGGCTCCGGTTGTCACTTGACCGAACGTTAATGCTTCAGCAATTCTACCACCAAGTGCCATACACATACGATCGTTTAACTATAAAAAATATAATTATATTAAATTGAAATCACTAATTTATTTAATTTTAAATTAATTGTATACTCATACTTACTTCTTCTTTAGAATAAAGTTTCTGATCTCTTGGCGTATATTGAGCAAAGCCCAATGCTAAATTAGTTCTGGGAACAATAGTTACTTTTAATAATGCATCCGTATGTTCCAATAGCCATCCAACTAAAGCATGACCGGATTCATGGTACGCAACAATTTTTTTCTCTTCTTGAGACATTGTGTGACTTCTTTTTTCTGTGCCTCCTACAAAAAAATATACATATTTGATGTAAATAATATTTCATATAAAATAAATAATAACAATAAAACGATATTAAATTACCGACTAATCGTTCTACAGCATATTCTAAATCGTCACCGGTTACTTTTCCTTTGTTATCCCTAGCAGCGTGGAGAGCAGCCTCGTTACAGACGTTCGCTATATCGGCACCACTGAATCCTAAATGCATATTTATACCAGAACCTATATTTACTTATCTCGACGATAATTTATAATTTATATTTATACTGTCCGCGGACTTGTTTGCAATGCAGTTAACAATGAAACAATGTATATCATTGTATATATGCGTATATATGATTTTAATATTTTAACAAAATATAATATGAATGATGAAATACGTCAGTTCTTAATAATTTAAAATGTAAATATTACCTGGCGTAAGATATGATAATCTTTTAGAATAATATGATGGAGGGTGTTCCAATACGACATTTTTCAGATGCCTTTCAAATATTTCTGAACGCTCTTCTAATGTAGGCAGATCAATTAAAATATGTCTGTCGAATCTTCCAGGTCTTAATAAAGCCTAAAAATTAATATGAATTAACATTGCGGAAAACTTAAAATGTCATCTATTAACAATACATACTTTATCGAGAACGTCAGCTCGGTTTGTTGAAGCCAACATCATAACTCCTTCTTTGGAAGCCATTCCATCCATTTCAACTAACAATTGATTTAAAGTTTGTTCGCTTTCACCACTGCCACCGCTTCCAGAAGATGATGATATACCACTTCTTTGTTTCCCAATAGCATCAATTTCATCTATATAAATAATACATGGCGAACGCTTTCCAGCTTCTTTAAATAAATCTCTAAAATACATCATATTGTAATATTACTGATCTATTAGTAATCTTTTATTATCAAATTTTTACTTTTCAATTTTTTAATATATAATTTACATTAGAAAATATAAATTTATATTTACCTAACTCTAGCTGCACCCAATCCACCAATCATTTCTATAAATTCTGATCCATTCATAGACAAAAATGGTACATTTGCTTCTGTAGCAACGGCTTTAGCCAACAAAGTTTTACCACAACCAGGTGGACCAAGAAGAAGAGCTCCTTTAGGAACCTGCAGTAAAAGATAAATAAATAAATATAATTATATTAAAATGAAAAATTGTCATAATATAAAATATTTTTCATTACCTTAGCTCCTAGAGTTTTATAGTAGTCAGGTCGTTTTAAATAATTTACAAATTCCATAATTTCAACTTTTGCTTCTTTCAAACCAGCAACATCTTCAAATTTAACTCCCTTTCCAGTTCCCAATACAGGGTCAATCAATGTGAATTTTGCTCGCCCCAATTGAGACTATCAAAATCACTTGTTTATATAATATTGGTTTACATAAAAATGCACACACATATATAATTCCATTGTTTATACATACAAATATATCCAAGTTAATAGGTGGTTTCATGCTCTTACTTCTAGAAAACAAAGACATAAGTACAGCCAAAAAAAGTAACGAAACAAGAAGTTTTCCTACCACATCATTATTTCTTTCATAAGTTACAGGAACCCCTGAAAGAAATATATAAAGGAAAAAGTTTAGAACACAGAATCACGTATAATAAAAAAAAGCAAATTGCCTTGAAACCTTCTTTGACACCCAAATGACTTTCTGCTTCTCTTAATTTCTCTTCAAATGTAACCATATCTACTATATTCATATGATAAACCCTTTGTTCAGTCTATATTATAGTATACATAAACATATTTTAAAACTTATTTACATTGAATACATATACAAAAATATTTTATAACTCACCCTTCTTCCTTTTATAACAGCACCTTCGTGTAAAAGTATAGTAACAATATCTAAATCAGGTCTTACAATTATTTCTTCGACTTCGCCTTTGGCTAACATTTGGTAAAGAAATTCATTCCACGATACATATTTTACCATCTAGGAAAAATAGATAACAAATAAAGATAATTCATATATATATATATATATATATATATATATATATATATATATATATATATATATATATATATATGTGATATTGTTAAAAAAAACATGTAATATTAATTTAAAAGAATTATTTAAAAATATATATTTATAATATTAATTTGCGCTATAATTGTTTATATATATATATATATATATATATATATATATATATATATATATATATATATATATATATATATATATATATATATATATATATATATATATATATATATATATATATATATATAATTGTTTATATATATACAAAATGATACGAAATATTCTACTGATTTCTAAGTAATAATTTTTAAATACTTGACAACAAAGCTAATTGGAAAAACTTTCAATACAAACATATATCCTATAATAAAAAATATTTTTAAATCAATTTATACAAATGTGTGCCATTTAATGTAAACAAAATAAACATGAAGATTATTCATTATCAATAACTGAAAGACCAATGTTCGCGCAAATAAAGCAGAGCAATGTTTTTTTCGCAAAACAAAAATCTACTAGTATTAAGTAATATAAAGTAAAACAATTCTACGTTTTTTTTTGTATTTTAATAATAAAAAAATTGTTGCATATATAAGAAAAACAACTTTTTTGAATTAATTAGAAGTTAATTAAATTAGTGTGAAGAAAGAACTGTAATACAAATTAAATTTAATCATCGTTAAAATCATTATTTCGCGCTTTACAAAAATATGAAAACATTTCATAAAAATAATTATTATCATAAATAAAATTGGAAATATGTAAATATAAAATTTCATAATATATAATTATATCTATACAATCATATTTATTGTATAAAATAATTAAAATATAATCTGGGTATATACTTTTACCTCTTGTTGATTGTTACCAAGCAAAAGCAAAGATAGTGTTGATATTGTCATGTAAGCCATAAATAAACCGAAAAGTCCTTTTAAAAAGATGGAAGACAATTTATTTTCATCGTTATCATCTTTTTTGTTTTTGTCTTTATTATCATTGTTATTATTGTCCTAGAACAAATAGTTTTTTCATCAATAACATTAGTAAAAACTTAAAAACTTTGAAAATGTAAAAAGAAAAACAACATATTCACAAGTAATTTTAATTATTACAAACTATTTTTTACTATCTTCTATATTATCATCTAATATTACTTAAAAATTATGAACTTTACAAAATTGGGTATGTGAACAATGAAATGTGATAATAATGCACAATATACAAATCGTTTTTTAAATAATATATACAGATAAATAAGAAATATTATATATTTTCCAAAATAACTATTTTAATGTTTTAAATACCTTTTTTTGATTTCCAGGGGGACCAAAAGGTGGTGGTTCATAATGATGAACAGTTGAAGTATGAAAATGTCTTTGAAATCCTAAATTTCGATGAAAAAAATCAATTTGTGGAATATTTGATTTTGTTATCATTGCTGTAATAGCATTTAATTCTGAATTTAATGTTTTTCTCCACTAAAAATAAAATACACATTTAATTTTATAAAAATAGCAAGCAAAATATAAAATAATAAGTAATATAAAATAATAATTACACACATACAAAATATACATATATATATATATATATATATATATATATATGTGTGTGTGTGTGTGTGTGTGTGTGTCTAATAAACATCTCTTTTCTTTTGGTACCTTGGGTCCAATGGGTGAAATTTTTAGAACTCGCATTTGTGAATTACTAATATTTAATCTGCTGAGATGATATTGTCGAACATTTTTAATAATTTCATTGTTTATATTTCGATACATTCTAGTTGTTAATACTTTAGAACATTTTAAAAAAATGTCATGCCCTAGTTGACCACTGTACAACATGGTGTCAATTGGAGGTTATGTTTTTATTATGCAACAAAACGCAATTCAAAACATCACTACGTCGATTCTAATTGATTTTTAGAGACAAAAATGTTTCTAAATCTATGGAAAAAAAGCGAAAAGTGCAATTTAAAAATTAACAAATTATAATTCAATCTAAAATAAAAACCATTGACAGCTGACAGTTAATAGAGATTGTGCTTGCCAGCACTAAAAATATACTTTTTTTTTAGCACTGTCCGCATTTTTAAAGTATAAATTATATTTACATATTAGATTTTCATGTAAAATAAATGAATAATACATATTCAAACACACACACAAACATAAACATTTTTATTATAATAAAAAGTGGTAAATAAACTTTATATATTATTCAATTACAAATACAATACTATTGATTAACATTAATCATTATAAAACAAACATATATCAATTATTATAAAACAGTTAAATTAATTTTACTATATCATTAAATTTTTATATATAAAATTAAATTTTAAATGCTTGTTTGTTTTTAATTATATTTTCATATAATTTTACAAAATATTAAATATTCAAATAAAATCCAAGAGGAATTTTCAAAATCTTATAAGCTATTTCATAATTATAATAATTTTATATTAAAAAAAAACTTATTTTAATTGTTTTTAAAATAATTATATAAAAATTTGAAATTATAAACAATTTTGAATATCTTTAAATTTTACATACATTTAATTTGCAATTGCACAATTTTTAATGTATTAAAAAATAAACATTTCTCAATGTCACTTATGATTTCGATTCAAATAAGTATACAAGTGTTTATATGAGGAAAATTTACTCAGTCTATTTATTGTTTTTTTTTTCCTAGGTTTGCCTAATTTGTATACACGTACTAAGAAATTCCTGAACGATGTCGCTCTAAATAGAAAATCATCAACGAGCATTTGTTAAAAATTTCTTCCACGTGTTCAGTAAGACAAGCTGTGTCATTTACGGTGATTGATTAAAAGACAAATTATCTAGTAAGATTATATATATAAATATATATATGTATATATATATATATATAATTTTTTTAATAAGTAATTTTCAAAAGTGAGTCGAGAATAATTAACGAAAAACTTAAAGAATATGTGTAAAGTATAACACACACACACACACACACACACACACACACACATATATATATATATATATATATATATATATATATATATTATAAAATATTTTTTATGACTTAATTTAAAATAAAAACAGTGTTTTATTTATATTTTTATATTTAATATAAAACTATATTTTTTAAAGTTTTTATTATAATATAGGTATTTTTAAATAATAAGTTGTGATGCATGTTAAAAAATTACATTGACTAACCTAAGACACTATTTCAATCATTTTCCGCGTGAGAAATGGAAAAATAACAATCTTAAGACTGACTCTAATGAGACGTTTCCAAAATATATTACATATAATACGCGCACACACACGCACACACACACACTTTCACACACACTCACCTACAAATGTATAATACAATATTAACATGCATGCGATTATATTTTTTTCTTTTTATTATTTATTATAAATTAATAATATTTATATAATGAATAGGGCAACAGTCAATCTGAAGTTTGTGTTCAATTTATTTATTTTTAGTACAATTTATATTTACCAATATTATATATAATAGAAATTCAAAGATTTGCATTTTTTAAATTATTAAAAGTTTAGTATGAACTTATCTTTTTAAAGATGGCGCTAGTATTCAATTACTCTTTAATATTTTTCTAACACAACAAATTTGTCCTATAAAAATATTAAATGTCTTTAAAATAAAATCAATATTATTTTTAAAAAGTAGAAAAAAAATAGTTTGTATCATAATTAACAAATTTTCGTTAGCCAAATTTAATGAAGCAATCGCTTGTTAAATATTTAATTTATAAATTATTACATCATATATATCTTCATTTATATTGAATACAAAAAGAAAACCTATCATAAAAATAATATATACATATTACCATCAATCGTGTCGACTGTGACAATTAACGTGTTAAGTATCAATCGATAGAAAGCTTCGTGAAAATTTAGCTTTTTTTTTACTACATATCAAGTCTTAATAAAGACGTGGCTCGTTTTTTTTTATCAATTTCATCTATAAAGGGAGAGAAGGTGTTGAGTTTCTACAAATATATATATATATATATATATATATATATATATATATTTATATATATATATATATATATATATATATATATATATTTATATATATATATTTATATATATATATATATATATATATATATATATATATATTTATATATATATATATATATATATATATATTTATATATATATATATATATATATATATATATATATATATATTTATATATATATATATATATATATATATATATATATTATATACTATATAGCAAAGTACAATCGTTTCAGATATAACAATCGATATATTCTTTACCAGGGCGTGGTCATTGTATTGCGTTTAATTGTCAGCTGACAAAACACTCTATTGTTGCCAATTGTCGCGATTGTGCTACACGGTGGTCGAAAACGACCCAAATTTATATTATATAATAATATAATAATAATATAATTCCATTTTTCTCCACCCTATAACCCCTCATTTTTCCAGTGTGGTCGTGAGTGGATGATTGACATTTTTCACTGTTGTACAGTGAGCTTTCTTATAGACGACATTTTTTTTTTTTTTTTTTGGTATTATTATTATCTTCTTTCCACTTGTCATCGGTTGATTTCAGGAAAAATGTTGTTTTTATTTAACAACTACGATAATCTATTATGTAAACATTATTCGTATATAAAATATTTAATTTTATGTATATCATTAGAATGTATAATAAATTTTAAAATATTTTTATAAAGGAAATATTGATTAAAATAATAGAACATAATTATGATTATCTTATTTTATATTTTAAATACTACAAATCCATATTCTTCAATAATGGAATAGCGTGTGGCTGATTCGAATTTTATTATTATTTTAATTTAAAGACATAATTAAGATTTGAATTATATATATATATATATATATATATATATATATATATATATATTCGAAAAAAGATTCACCCTATAAAAATCTACTAAATGGAGTCCCGAAAACAAAATTAAAATTAAAGAAAGTTCACAAGCTTAAAGGTTACAATAAAAAAAAATACCTGAAGAAAGGCTTTCTCTGCTTCTTGAACAAATATTATTTCAAATTACGAAAATAACACTTGGTTAGAAGGTTTCGTATATAATGTTTATACAACTAATACACACATACACATACACAAATGTGCGTGCGTGTGTGTGTGTGTCAATATATATATATATATATATATATATATATATATATATGTGTGTTTGTGTACTCGTATATTATTTTTATATCGATCAATGCAAATGATGTGTAATGGTTAAAACGTTTATCTATGGTTTCAGTTTATATTTTATAAAAGTATAATTATATTGTTCAAATAAAATCAAATAATGAATACAGAAGTAAGTTTTTATGTCAAAGGCATATTATCATTATCTTTATTTCCCATCCTTTTAACATATAATATAATATTCATTATTTATATTTTAGATTATTTCCATATAAAAATTAATAATAATATATTATACCCCATATTTTTTAATATTTCAAAAAAATATACAAAATTATATTACGTATATATTTTTATTATAATCGACTTTTTTCATTTAATATATTTTTTCCTTTGGAATCAATAAAAAATACAAACCATTTAATATATTAATAACAATTCAAATATATCGAATAAATTTGCAAACACTGCAAAAATAACATTATATACCATATCGAGATATGGCTTAAAAATTATCACAACAAAATGAAGAGAGGGTGGAGACTTAAAAATGCCCTCGGGAGTCTTATTTATTGAAGTCACCCCTAAATAAATAGAGCACTACTTTACTTTTTAGATACATAATGCTTTTACATTTATGGCTTATTTCTATTATGTATATATATATGGTATATATTGGTAAATATATATATATATATATATATATATATATATATATATATATATATATTTATATATATATATATATATATATATATATATTTATATATATATATATATATATATATATATTTATATATATATATATATATATATATATATTTATTTATATATATATATATATATATATATATATATATATATATTTATTTATATATATATATATATATATATATATATATATATATATTTATTTATATATATATATATATATATATATATATATATATATATATTTATTTATATATATATATATATATATATATATATATATATATATTTATTTATATATATATATATATATATATATATATATATATATTTATTTATATATATATATATATATATATATATATATATATATATATATATATATATAATTTCTATGAGATATTGAATAATATATTTTTTTATTTAATTTTTATATGTATGTAAAATAGAAAGTAACATTTTGACTTTTTAAATAATTCATTGAATTCTCTAAACTATTTGAAAATATGAAAGGTCCAAACGAAATCTCGAGATTTCAAATACGATCCGAGGTGAATTTTTGAAGATTTTTCAGATCGTTCAGATTTCTATGGACGGACGTGTTTACTTTAATTACCGCCCAGTTGGGCTCTAAATAGTCAATAAGTCCAAAAACAACATTCAAACATGAGCTCGGGGGGCACTTCTTCTCTTTAAATATTTTTCCTTTATACCACTCTCGCCTTTGTGATGGGCCGTTAGCACCTACGTCCTCATAATATATATGGTATATATATATATATATATATATATATATATATATATATATATATATATATAAGGGATGTGAAAGGACCAATAGAATTTTATATTTATATGTGTGTATGTTCTTATACGTGCGCCTTGCCTTATAAGCCTCTTTCCGTGGTTTTTATTTTTACCTTTTTTCTCATTCTCTATAATTCTTTTTTTGCCCCCATTTTATTTTTTTGACCACCTGGACACTAGTGAATCCTCTTCAGGATTTTGTTTATATGACTATATTTGGCATATAATGCAGTCGAAAGTTTTTCCTATGTCATCTTGTATAATATTTATATATATATATATATATATATATATATATATATATATATATATAATATTGAAAAAAAAATATATCAATTTAGTTGTTAATTAATTATAAAGTATATTTATTTTTAAGATTTTCATTATATGAAATTAATCTTTTCATCTGTTAAAATTGCTTTTATATAATTTTAACGTAGATTTCTGAAAAACGACATGATGACTTTAAAATATAAAGTTATGAGAAAAAAAACCCATATTAATAATATTCGGAATTATTATTTTTAATGTATATATGATTTCGTTTTCTTTTATTTGGATTAAAACATATTAAATTTAAAATTAATATTAAATAAATTATCTATTGGAAATTATACATTTTTATAATTTTATTTTGATTCTAAGATACTGTATAAAATATTTTATATGATTTAATAAACATTTTTCAGCCTAGTTAAATATCTAAGTGATAAATTCCCGAAGATTAGAGGAATAATATGTTATATTTTTATAAAGATTTATATATACATTGAAAATTATCGAACGGCATAAATTCATGAGAATGAAACTTATAAATTATATATTACGTAAATAGTTATTTTTAAGAATCGAATAAGCGCATACCTGAACTAGTTTAATGTTATTTTTAAAAGCGAACCTACAATTTTTTTAAAGCATTCAAGCCTAGTGGCTTCGACGTATCAACAACGAGATCGGTTCAAATATTATTCTTTGCGCAGATGCTTCTTCTAACCCTTTAATTGCTTGGTGATATTCGTTTGACGAGCGTAAATAAATTTTTACTGCTCTTTATATTTGTGAACCACCTGCTTTTCGATATGGACCAACAAGTGCATTCGAATACTTTACAATGAAAGTACTCTAACAAGGTTTATATATATATATATATATATATATATATATATATATATATATATATATATATATATATATATATATAAATTAACAAGTGACGAAAAAATATTATTTATTTGCATGTTATAGTCGTACCTTTAGACATCAACTGTCAAAATCGAAACAAAATTGAATCGTAAATGCCGAAATATGTTACATGAAATCATAAAGTAATTAGTTACACTTCGGAATGGCAAAGATCTATATTTTCAGTTGTAAATATCATTTATGTTTAAATTGTAAAAATAATAAAGTAGAATTTGATGAAAATAAAAAATGTTACACCACTTCACACCGGCGCTAGCATTTTATATATATATTATAATACTATTAATAGTGTTAATCAATATAATTAAATCTATTTGGACAAGTGTACCTTGTAGCCAATGATTAGGTATAACATATAGCAGTGAATGTGTTAATATTTAAAAAATATCATAAGTATTCATGAAAAACTTTAATTTATCTATATATAAAAATAATCAATGTGTTTAATAATAATTATAAAATATTGATCACTTCCATATGTGGATATTTAAAATATTCCGTTTCTTTGTTATATTCCTTCTAGGGTTGTGTTATAAAACGAGACTTACTCCCTTTGCCATTATGTATATATATATATATATATATATATATATATATATATATATATATATATATATATATATATATATATAAAGCTTTTCGTACTTGGTGGAAATTGAAGCACGTTGACGACGAAGAGTAGAATTGTTATTTTTTCAACGAACCCTTTCCGAAATATCTCGTCTAACATCAGCTGTTCTCGTTCACGTTTAATGTGGATCGATATCGACCCCCTTTTTTGCATTTAAAAAATAAAATAAAAAAGAAAGAACGGGGTTGATCGCTCGTAAAATCGCTAAGAAAAATCTTTCGCTACGAAACGATTTTTATTTTAATATTATATTATATATTCTGGAAATTGTTATAAACGTTCTCGTCTTTATCGATAAAAAAAATACTACGGGAATAATATTAGAAAAAAGAAAAATATATTTTTCGACGATTTCTTGAACATTAAATGCAATAATATTTATAATTTATATATATTTTCAATTGTTAAATATGTTTACTAATCTATATACAAGTCAAATATAAATTTAATAAATTATAAATGCTAAATATATAATAAATTATAATTAGAATTTTATTAATTAAATTATTTTTTTTCAATATATTTGAATCTTTTTACTATATTTTTTCGAAAAAAAATACTTTTATATAATTATCATTTTCAAGATTCACGTTTATTTTTCATTATAAATCTACGTTAACTCACATAGAGTATCATAAAGTTGAAAATATTTTCGATAATGTGCACGCACGCACACACAATCAAGTGTAAATGTATGAATATATATATATATATATATATATATATATATATATATATATATATATATATATATATATATAAACAAAAGGCGAAATTGAATTATTTAAACGATAAAGAACATGTCGCAGACGCAAACAAGCCGTCATTATATAAATAGGCTTGATACACTTTTACCGTATAAACAACAAGTGCGTTCACACAGAATGCACATCTTTACTAGAAAAAGAAGAATAATTTTATTCGTTTTGTTTATAAATATTAATACGTTGAACGGTGAAAGCGGAAAATTTACAATTATTTCAAAAATAATATATATATATATACATAGATTAAGAATGGGTTTTCGTCGTTTTGTTATTGAAAAAAAATATACAATAATTTCAGCACACTATTAAATATAAATTTATTTAATTTTTATTATTCACAATTTTAGAATGAGAATATTCAATCTTTAAATATATAATAAATAATTCTGATGATATAAAATCTGTCGAAAATAATATTTTAAATCGTGCATTCTGTACGTATCGCGTATATCGATGAAAGCTAAGACACTTAAAATACCATAATTCTCGGATATATCCGCGGCTTAAAGCTCAAATACACTTATATTTCGCCTCACGATTCCGAGAAAAAATTATTCAGAGTGTTTCTGTTTGTCCGTCTGTCGGTTTTGTAAATCGCAACGAACGGATATAATTTACTACGGAATATAATGAAAACGACATACGCATACAAATAATCGGCGTCCATTTCGAACATCAAAATTTGAAATGTATTAAAACAGTACAAATAATCATCGAGATCGGTGTTTATTTGCATCAATCTACATGTCATAATCAAATCTTAATACTTGGGGGGCTGAAGGAAATTTTCCAGTCGTTTCTGTGCGTTAAATTCGCAACGGCGTATTAAAACGGATACCGAATCTTTTTCTTCTTCATTTTTAATTGTATTATATAATATTTACTTTTCAATCTAATCACATCCAAAACTTGAATAAAATAAAATTGAATGTATATCAATACAATATATCATACAATAACGGTGAAAATTGAGAAAATATGTAGATCTAAATAAATGTAGTTAAACTACGCCTTTGAAATAGTTAAAGCACTTATCAAAAGAAGAAATAGTTAGCTATGAATAAAAATGAAAGGCAACTTTAAAATTAATGATAAAATTGTATATATATATATATGTAGGAAAAACTTCATTGTTTAAGTTAATTAAATTCACCCATGCAAATAATTTACGGTTAAAATAAAACAAGAATTGTTTTGAAATAAAGAAGAAAGTTTACAAGAAAGATTTTCATTACAGCTAATATAAACTTTTCCTGTAATAAATTAGTATACTTTTTAGACAACATTATATTGAAAGTTTATATATTAAATATAGAATAACAAAAAAAAAAAAAACAAATGGCTACATAAAAAATATATAATATGATAATTTTATTATTAAATTAAATATGAAAATTTAAAAACGTTTATAATTTGATACTTGTAATTAATTTAGCAAAATATGATAAAACGTCTTCATATATATATATATATATATATATATATAGAAAAGGTTTTCAGCCATTAAATCATTACGTATCACATTAATTAAACCGTCATCATCATTTTTAATATATAAAATTCTTAAATAAACTATACAATATTTTACTATATACAAAATTTAAAATCTATAGACAATATGCAATTTAAAAAAAAGTTAAGAGCTCCTGATTTTACACAAATTTCTTTTAGGAAATAAGTCATAAATGTAAGGATGTATTTATATACAGATTTTTTTTTATTTATGAAAAGTTTAAATTGAAGTATATATATATATATATATATATATATATATATATATATATATATATATATATATATATATATATATATATATATCTGAAGTGAGTGCGGGTGGTTTCAGTTTCGTATAAACATTGAGTTTCGGTTTTACTTTTCGAGTGCGTACAAACGAGCGTTTTGCTCGACAAACAAACATCTTGGACGACCTTTACCCAAAATAAATATTTGGACAACCTTCCGACGCGAACACTCGGCGCTCCTCACACAACGACGACTACGACGACGACGACTCCGACGACGGAGGACACCGCGACATGCCGATTTTCCGTGACGTGCCGATTTTCCGCGCGATGAAAAACGAACGTAAATAACACTACGGAAAATTATATATTACTATGATATAGAGAATTTGATATAATAATAATATATATATATATATATATAAAATTATTATTTTTTCAGATATAAAAATCATTGTATATATTCGGATCGTAAAACAGTTATAACTAAATATTTTGAATTCAAATTATGTAAATTTCATTACAATTTTGCTTTCACGTTCGTAATGAAATCGGTTTTACATGAAAACAATCTATGTAATCGTAGTATGTTTTAGTTATCTTAAAGTCGACAATAAAACGGTGCGTCTAGATGAGACTTTATGTAAATCGAGCTTTGAATATTATCATATATATATATATATATATATATATATATATATATATTAGAGATATTCAACCTTTTAATTTCTATGAACCGTGTCAAATCATAATATGTTGTATTACATATAAATTGTGTAATTATTCAACAGTAAGTATTTTATATTATATATTCACAAATATTAATATTCAATTGAACATTTTGACGAAAACGAAATTCAATCGAATATTTTGATTACGCGTTGAATTATGTGAAACATTCACATGTATTTGACTAAATTATATATATATATATATATATATATATATATGTGTGTGTGTGTGTGTGTGTGTGTGTGCGTTACGTAAAATATAAACCAAGAGTTTATTGTATACATTTCGTTCCTTTTGCAATGAGTTTAAACTCAACCTGTTAAATAGAAATACAAATCGTTTATTTTGTATTTTATAATGACTTTTGAGCTTTAGCAGTTGCGTCTATTAATGTTAAAAATATTATAACTAATATTTTATATAATGCAGCTTGTTTTTCATTCCGTTAAACAAATTATTCGCATGATACGTAAAATTCAACACATAAAAACAAAATTATTAAATTAAATAACGGATCAATAATGAAACACGTCGATCGATTAAAAAAAATCAAAGTTTTTATAGCGTGCGCATTAATATATATATATATATATATATATATATATATATATATATATATATATATATTATGAAAAAGAAAAAAAAAATGTCAAAGAGAATTTTCCATATATTTTTTTCGGGTTTATAGTTTTATGCTGCTATTTACAATAACAAGACCACTTAAACGTATGAGAGTTTCTTGACATTTTATTCATTATCGTAAATATTTATGCAGCCATATTAACTTTCATATCATCACGATTGGAACGAGGCTCGAACTATGAGAATATTTTTCCACGATCATGTCATAACTGTCAAATGGAAAATATTATCAATACTTGTCATAACCTTTTGACAAATACGTTTTTAACTTCGAAATCGCATAATTCCATTTTTTTTCTCTCTCTCTCTCTCTCGTTTATTTACAAATCAATGTATTAATATCTTCATTATTAAAAATGATGTTGCAATCAAAATATTCAAAAGTGAACATTCTAAATAAATAAATAAATAGGATAAAAAACTGAAAAATGGTTGCCGTGAATAGAATTTTTAAATCAATTATATAGTATAGAAATTAACATCAAAATGAAAAAAACAGTTTTAAATTAATTTCAATTTTTGATTTATTTATATATCGATTATGTGAATCCCATATTTACAAAAATTGTTTATAAAGTTTCTGAACTAACGATTAAATGAGTAATTTTTTTATTTCTCTAAATTATCTATTTTTAGATCTATGTACTTCTTTCAGAGATGTTCCCATTTTTTCAAAAGGTCGAAATAGTATTTAACATCTTTATGCATAAAATAATTGATTATAGAGATGATGATATGAAGTCCAACTTTTGGAACAAAACGAAGTCATTTGGAGCTGGATTTGGTGAGAAAAAGTGCATTATTTTGATGAAATATTTTTTTCCTCAAATATCACCGTTTTCTTTTTCATCTTATCAAATAATGATGTATAGTATGTTCCTGTAACGTTTTTTTTCTTTTCTAGATAATCATTGAAAATAACTCCATGTCTATTCCAAAAAAAATGCCTTTATAATGAGAGGTCAAAAACTTTTCAGATAACCCTCATAAATTTAATATCCTCATAAATAATCCTTTTCAGAGATGAAATTAAAAATTATCAAATAATAAATTACAAAAAAAGTATATTTTTCTATACATTTCATAAGGGGAGACTTTTTTGCTTTAAATTTAGAAATCTATTTATTGCTAAATATTCTAAGAAATATCTGTTATTATACGCGAATATAAATGAATTGATGTAGAATTAAATATTTATGAATAATTTATAAATATACGCACAAATCGAAATGTTCAACAATTTGTAATATCAATGGTTCTTAGTGTTTTTTTTTTATTACAAACAAAATTTATAAAATTATATATGTTTCTGTTGTTAATCCATGAAAGTTTTATATTATATATTAAAAAAAAATGCATATTTTATGTTTTTTGGAAAATTAAAAATATTAAATGTGATAATCTGAATGAATAAATGAAATTGTGTACGTAAAATTTCAAGACCTTCAAATAGGAATAATAGTAAGTAAAGTGTTAATCTTCAAATTCTACAATTTATCCATATAGTTTACGGTATACATGTAAATAATATGAAATAGATTATTTTTATTGGATCATACGTTGAATTGATAAGCGACAAAAATGCGTTTACGGCTGTCGCATTTTCGCATATAATTAATTGTGTATAAAATAAAAATTTCAACGCGTCCCACATTTTGAGAAGACGTCACGGATATGTTCGGTTCCAATTTGAGGTTGAAGTAGCCGATTTTGAACGTGTGCAGGGAACATTTGTGCACCGCGTGGAGTTCGTCAAACCGTTAGGAAGTCTGTGTGTCGGGAACACGTCACACGGTGATTGACTGATGATGTCGGCACCAAATGCATTCTTCTGCCCCGCTTATTATGTATAATTAACAATAAAAAAGTGAAGACAAAAAAAAAGAGAGGAGGAAGGGGGGGGGGGAGAACGAAAGAAAAACGTACGAGGAGGCCGATAGAGAGAAAAACTTGAGGAAAAAAAAAAATAGCGCTTCTCGCCCTATTTTATTTATACTCGCGATACGCCACTGTCGCCATCGGACAAAACTAACTAATCGTCGCCGAAATCGCGCATGTGTGATTTTTATTTTACGCCAGTGGCGGTACACGTACGTGTATGAAAGTTGACATTTTAAAATTAAATATATATATTCAATGCACAATAAATAAATAAAATATTTTTTTTAATATTTTTAAAATAAAAATACTTATAATTGTATCAATGTTCATGTTACATGTGACATAAATTATTTATTTCGGCATTGCATTTGAAAATGAAATTATTATGTGATGTTAAATTTATATTTTATTATTCATAATCTCATATAAAATAATAACTGATATACAGCAGATCTAAATTATTTTTTTAATATGTATATATATATATATATATATATATATATATATATATATATATATATATATATATATATACCATATTAACGTACTTCAATTGAAACATATTGTAAAAATCATTTATTTAATCAAAGGAAATAAATAAAAATAACTTTAGAATTTATTGATTATTCATTAAAATTTTAAATCATCTTCATATAATATTATAATTTTATTATTATTTTTTATTATATTTTAATTTAATATATTATTTCATCATCTTCATTATTGATTTCGCTAATCTATTATATATGTGTGTATATTAACTGAGTAATTTATGTAAACATTTTTTTTTAATATGTTAATATCAATATATGATTTGCGAGTTCTTTGTATTAACAAAAATGATAGGAGAAATAAAGTTTTATATGTTAGCAAAGAATATTTTTATTTTAAGCAATATATAAATGTTATAAATTACTCACAAATTATATATATATATATATATATATATATATATATATATATATATATTTGTGTGTATGTTCATGCACATATTTGTATGTAGACAAGTTATATTCGTGTAAACACGTGCACCGTTTTTGTGTAGACATATCGATGTGGTATGTGCACACATTGACCCGAAAATGGAATACCCCTAAGAAAAGACCCATCTGCTGCACTCAGACCGTGGTTTTAATTATAGAACAATTGTAAAGGTCTCACATCCGGTCTGAGCGTACAGAACATTGTTCTTTAAAAAAAGAAAAAAAGAAAAAAAACGGAAAATAAATCTATGTAATACTAACAAAAAAAAATCATGTTTTTGCAATAAAAATGCTATTTCGTTTTGTTGCGACTATAAGAATTAGAATCTTTATTGTATTTTATGAATGATAAACAATATTTTCAATTCTAGAAAAAAATATGATTTAATAGAATTTGAAGTGTACTAATTTATTCTCTAATTTTTATTAAAAAAATTAAAATTATTAAAGATGTATCGGTGATTTTCTTCAAGTAAAATGTATTCAAAATATTTAAAAATGTTCTAATTAATATATTTTTTTTATCTAGGAACTATATTTTCCAACAAAAGAAATCGCGTGGAATAAATTTTAATTTATGAAATAAATAGAACTTCACCATTAACCCTTTGTATTTTAGACGTTTTTAGCGAATATTTTACGTTTATGAAGTTTTTATATTTTAACATTTTATATATCTCTGCCGTTGAATGGTTTTATATATGAATTTATTCAAAAAATTTCTAAACTTAAAGAAAAAAAAAACAGTTCACCGATTTTCTTAAAAACAATTTATTAAGGTATACTGATACACAATCGTTTTATCATTTCATATTTATGGGGACTAAAAATTTTAAATTTAGTAATCGTTCTAGCAAGATTGTCAAGTTTAAACCAAAAAAAAAAATATATCAAAGTTTCAATGCCGAAAATGCAGTTTGGTTTATGGTTACGTGATTGCAGACTAATTTAAGATAAAAAATCTTATCTCTATTTAAAAGGGTGTCACTCTAAATATCATAATATTTTACAGAAAAAGCGTGGGAATTCTTTACAAAGATATTAACGTAAATAGTGGTGATTGAACGGCAAAATTAAAATTGATCTAATTAATAAAAATTAAAATTTACTTCATTGAACAATCCCTTATCACAATTGACTATAAGGTAAAATTAGATTCGATTATTTTTTTATGATGATCATATTGTAAAAATAATAAAAAACATTTTTTTTATTTATCATATTACTTAAAACGCTTTAAAAAAAATCTATTTACTTTTAATGCAAGAAGAAGTAAAAAAAAAAAGTTTGCCCTGTAAGAGAAGAAAAAAGAAAAAGACAAGCCATTTGTTGAAACGAAATCGCTCGACTGTAAACAATTATTGTCTTTCAAACACGAACAAAGAAGGAAACGGCGTAAAAAATATACTATCAAAATGTGAGAGAAGACCCCGAGGAACTGTTCTGTTCGTGGCCGGGATTTGACAGGACTCTGTAAACAATTTTCGATTTTATTTCAAAACAAATCTTGGTTACAAGTTATGGCAAGCGCTTGTATATTTGGTTAGCGTAAAAAATAGTCTAGCGGCAACAGTGACGTTGTCACGATGAACTTTTATGTCATAACACTATAACCACCTGTCATGATTTACATTAAAAAAAAAATGCTTATAAACTTATTCACATTCATATATATTTATACAATTTTATAGTATATCAAAAATTCAATAGAGAATGAAAATTCAACACGAAAAATTTTAGTTGCTTTATGATCGATTTCTGTTTGAATAAATAGTTTTTTTTTTTTGTAATGTAAAAGAGCCTTAAATGAAATAAAAATAATAATATTTATAGTATATATATTTCATTAGGATTACGCGAATATCATTTTCATTATTTTTATGCAATAACACGATAAATCGGTTACACATATTGAAACGTAAAAAAAAAATATTTTATTAATCATCTAGAATCGATTTACTTTATCGGCCATTTCATTATATAGATCGTCATTATCACATCATAGAAGTATAATCATTTGATCCGTAAAAACCAAATTACGTAATTCACGAATCTGTATAATTTTTCAAATACAAATCTCGCAGATAATAAAATAATAAAAGTATGACGTTCGACATACAGTTTAGTACAATATATAAATATATATATATATATATATATATATATATATAGTAGTACCGATGTGTGTTGTTTCAATAAATAAATCCCTGTACGAACATATCGAAGGCAACACACAATCAGATAACAGATAACTGTCCGTGTTTATTTACATTTATTAAAACGTTGACACGAGTCATATTTTTCTTTGCACTCAACTTGCTTCGGGGGTTATCTTGTTACAAACTCGTGAATAATTCATCAACGAATAATATCCGTTGACCGATTCCAAATGTAAGCGACCACTATCGATTTACCAAGTAATCGTGTTCTTTTTATTATTATTATCATTGTAATTATTATTATCATTGCTCATCCCTTACCTGTACTATATCGTACATAGGGATTTGTTTCAAAATAGTTGTGTTCGTTTTTAATTCTGTTTATTATTGTTGTTTTTATAAATTTATATTATATATATATATATATATATATATATATATATATATATATAATATATGTGATGGATATATAATAGAAAAAAACTATAGTATATACTAAGATAATTTTAATATATATTTTTTTTTCATAAAATTATTTGAATATACTTTCGTTATAAGAATACTTAACTTGATATTTAAAAACTTTCTTCAGTATATTTTTTGCACACGAACAGAAATACAATTCAGACTTACCCTTACTTAATATTATCACAATCGTCCCTATCGACATGGCGTTACGATTCTTATCGACAATAACGACTTTTCAGTAATCTGAAACGCATTCCTTATATATATATATATATATATATATATATATATATATATATATATATATATATATATCTATTTATAACGCGATAAATTTGAGTGGTTCAACGCCACAGATTTACAGACCGCATTAAAAACAATCCATCTTCGACGTCGTAGGATTCGAATCCGTTTCCTCATCGCTGAAACAACAAATGGGCTCGTGACGTCTCCGTACACCCGAAGGATAAAGTGCTGTATCCGTTTTAATCCCTGAAAGCTGCCGACAAACCGACAGTGATCGCGATGAATACTTCACTCAAAAAAAAAATAAAATGTGTTTATCCTATATAATGCCAGCGCTAATATAAATCAGGGATGTAAAATGGGAATCGATCAACGAAAGTAAACAGATCCACTTTTTTTTCGCTTCATTTTTATTATAAATATAAAATTATAATATTATACTTTAAATGAATCACTATAAATCAGTTGTAGAATAAACTAATTAAAATTATCTGAAAATAATTCATAAAAAAATATGTCCATTTTCAAGATTCAAATTGAATATACAAGATTACCATACATATTTGTATAATATATTTTTTTTTCAAACATTCTTCATAATTAATAACAACATAATCGAAGATGAATTTAAAAAATTTGCAACCCTGATATATATATATATATATATATATATATATATATATATATATATATATATATATATATATATATAAATTTATACCGGATCCGGCAAGAAGTCCATAGCACAAAAGTAGATCCCCTCTTTCCTTTCGTCGTTAATTTTAATAGTTTATTTATACAGCAATAAAAGCCTACTTTTTGTGATGCGATAATTTAGAAGTTTCACCGCTCCCAGTGTAAACATGGCATGTTGAGCTCATTTTTTTATTTTTTTTTTCTTGTTTCATTCACCACAGTATGTTATATTTTATACGCGTATTAAAACCGTGTCGCTCTTAAATTCTAACTTTATTATTTTTGTAACGTAATCTACTTATTATTATAGATTAATGGTTTCGGTCATTATTATTCGACGATTATTAACGGTTAATGAAAAAAATAATAATTATGTATTTTATAAAAAAAAATATATAATTTCATTTTTTTTATTAAATCGTACATTTAATATAAATTCAATCCTTTTTATTCATGTTTTAAAATAATACTATTAAACAGAATGTTGGAATTTATATGTTTATATATTGTTTATATCAAAGAGGTCTGATTAGGTATCCAATCAGAATCTTGAACTTAAAAAACTTATCAAAAACTATCCATATATCATGGATATATATCGTAATGAAAATTTAATATTGTAAATTACAAATTATGATTTACGAAATATATCTAGATATTGAAACAAAGATAAACATAAATATATATTAAAAAATCTGTATTTAGGTTTTTCTACAAGCATTAAATACTAAAAATCTTAATATCTATGTGAAAAATATATTTAGCATTACTAGTATGCAAAAATAATGTATGAATTCATACTAATAATTTCTTTTTTATGAGAATTCTACCCGAAAACATTTATTAATACTAATGATATTTAATTTCGTATATTTTAATATCATTATTATAAGATTCCTATAGACTTATTAGAAGTCATATCATTATAAAACGATGGTTAATATTTAAGGTCACACCCGATACTATATCTCTACTTACATATATTTTTCGTAAATATTTTCATGTTATTTTTTTTATTCCTTCCTGATCCCCTATTCATAAATATTAATTTTATGAAATATTTTTTAAAAATAATATATAAAGATGAAACGGTATTATTGCGTTTCTAGTACACCCTATACCTAATAATAAGTATAATGTGACATTACCTCAAACTGATTTATTAGAAATAAGTTCTATTTCTCAAAATAGCTTGAGAAAAATATGTACAATTTCATAACATATTTTTCATGATTTGCTGATTCCGATTACAGTCTTTACAAATAGCATTTCTAATTGTAATAAACATTTTTTGAAAGAATTCTCTTGTAATTTATCATTCTTTATATAATTTTATCATTTTAAAAATAAATAATGCAAGAAACAAAGATATTGAAAATGAAAACCACCTGTGTATTAGATGGATTATTTATCAAAATATTTGAAAAGAGCATATTTCATGTAGCGTTAAAACTTTTCATATTCCCGATTTATTTTCAGGATGCATTTTATTACATATAAAAATATTCATAATTTTTTTTAAATGTAATAGTGAACAATTTAATATTTTTTTGAAAGTATCAACAATCGGTAAAGTTGAAGAATACATATATATCTAAACTCTCAACAATTTTTACATATTTATTTCACGTCAGAATAAAAACAAAGATGTAATTTACGAAACGTTTGATTTTTAATAATTATAAATTTATTTATATATCCATATATTTTGAAATGCTCTGACCCGTTTTACTAATAAACGAATTCAGATAAAATTGTAAACAAAATTTTTACCCATCGGGTACCCTAAAAAGATTGTGTAACATCGACACTGGTAAACACAAAAGATTAAATAAACACACTTCTAATTTTAAGTCTTATTTTATTTCTATAAAACATATTTTTTTTTTTATTACAACATTACATCGTAAAATACTTATTATCTTTTTATAATCAAATAGAAAAAAAAACGTTATTTTTATAACGTTGAGAGAAAAATCTACTATTATTTTTTATTATATGTTTTCTAAAGTTGTACTTTTATAGTCGAAATAATTTTGTTAATCACACAATAAATATTTTCGTATATTAAATTTAACCACTTACCGCATAGTGAATCATATATAATTCAAAATTATTTTTAATAATTTTTTTACGTTAGTTGCATAGCGTGCCATATATAAAGTTTTTTTTGTATTTTCTATATAAGAAATAAATTTTATGTATAAATATAAAATAAGTGTCACTTTATTTCGTTTTTAAAAAAAAGTCATGCGACAAACGGTTAATTAAATTATATCAATGGATTTTCATAAATTAAATTGTATTAGAATTCCGATTTTTTTTTTTTAATATGCCAACATGCTAACGACTCGTGATAGACGATCGTAATTTATTATTATTATTATTTTTTCTTGTCTTTGTATTTATAGTGGAAAAAGGTAACTTTTCGGATTGTATGTAAATGTTTGTTTTCAGAGAGCGAATCGAAATTACGCTTTTCGCGTATTTATAAACGCGCTTATAATGTGACGCGAGCGAGAGAGCGAGACGGACAACGCTCGTCGGCGGCTTTAGGTGGGGAGCGTAAGCGTAGCGGGTAGGATGGAGTGGGCGTGGCCGAGCGCGGGGCGTGGCCACACGCGATTGGCGGAGGCGGCAACGCCCGCGTAGTGTCGCTTGTCCCTCGCGCTCCCCGTTTTGTCCGCCGGCCGCCGTCGCCGGCTAAGTAAACGTGCGCTGTTGTCTTACAAAATAGCGAACCGCGGCCCGGGATTCGCGGCATCTGCCCGGGCTTGTTATTCCGACGCTGATTACGCGCACCCCCAAAAATAAAATAATACCTCGACCAAGCCTAAAGAAACATTGCTGAACCTTTGCCGTGACGTTACGGCGCACACACACACACACACACACGCGCGCATATCTATCTATATAAGCGGGCCGGCTCGTGTTGTTTGTTTTCGCGAGTTTTTTTCTTCGATGTTTTCGTTCGGTGCTTTTTGTGTTCTCTGCGTGATCGTCATTTTATAGTCCTTTTGAAGACCTTCAGTGTGAAATAAAAAATAAAAATGCATACGTTGTTCGGAGATCAGAATGCGTACTATCGCGCAGCCGGTGGAGTCGGGGGCGTAGGTGCCATGGGGGGTGCCGGTGGCGCTTACGCTGGAGGATCTGGATCTTATGCGTATGAACAATATCGTTATGGATATGCTACGGCTCCGTATTTACATACGCATCAACAGCTTAATCCACCTAAAGAAATGGTTAAACCGCCGTACTCTTACATTGCACTCATAGCGATGGCTATACAAAACGCTCCGGATAAAAAGATAACTCTGAACGGTATCTATCAATTCATCATGGAAAGATTTCCGTATTACAGAGAAAACAAACAAGGATGGCAAAATTCGATAAGGCACAATTTGAGTCTGAACGAATGTTTCGTGAAAGTAGCGCGTGACGATAAAAAACCCGGTAAGGGTAGTTATTGGACCTTAGATCCGGACTCGTATAATATGTTCGATAATGGATCGTATCTACGACGAAGACGACGCTTCAAAAAGAAGGACGCGCTCAAGGAAAAAGAGGAAGCGCTTCGTCGGCAACAATTGCAAGAAAGTCGACAGAGGGAAGTGGATTCGAAGGTCGACGTGAAACCTCGTTTACCTGAATGGAGACCGAAACGAGAGCCCGGCGGAGAGCCTCCGCCTTGCGCTGGTCGTCCGGGAACTGACGCCGAACCTTTTTGTTCAGAACTTGCCAGGGAGCCGCTTCTCGCTTATCCGGGATATCATCAGCAACAATTTCCACCCCAGGATTGGTATCCTGGAGAACTGTTCGAACCACCGAGTTGCCAACTCGCCCCGCCGCCGGATTTGCCCGCGCATTACAGACCACCGTACTATCATCAGCCGTGTACCAACAAATTCTAGGATGCACATCTAGGTAAATAAATTCACTATTTGATACGTAATCATAATAAATTCTACTGTTAGTATTTTTTTATTTTCATTTAAAGCGATTTTTTTTTTACGCGTCAACTCTACAAACAATTAGTAAATCGATAAACTTAGAATTTATGTACACAGTTCTAAATGCGTTCGAAAACAATTACCGGTTATTGCACTCGATGACTATGAATACAAACAGTACTGCGTACAATATGCTGATTGAAATAATGATTAATATATAAATATTGTAAAATATTCAAAATTAAATTTAAATTTTTGTTAATGAAATATCTATTATTTTTATTACATACTAAATTATATAATCATTTGAATTGGGACAAATTCAGTCTTTGAATCTTTTTTAATTTTCTTAATATCTTTTTCAAAATTATCTTCTAAATACTAAACTACCATGTCCTTTAATATATAAAAAAAAATCGGAAAAAACTTATTTATATAAATTTATCATTATTTTATCAACCTGTGATTCACAATGTTATAAATGTACTTTGAATGCTGCTATTGCGAAAAAGTTGCGTTTATTTTATAATTATATTTTTTACTGTTAAAATTTATATATAAGTATTAAAATTCAATTATTTGATGCAATGAAAAATCTTATTAGTCAAAATGAAATATGTAATAGATAACAAAACATTATGAATACGATTTATTAAAAAAAAAATATGGAGAAATATTCAATCTTAATTTATTTTACTACGATAAATACATTTTATTTTCGGTAAATATTCTTATTTATTTTCATTGATTTGCAAAATAAATAAAAATTGTTTTTCCAATAATTTACTTTAATAATATTACGATTTCATTCTGGCGATTTCCAAAATACATTGTAAAGCTGCGTTCAGATAAATTGCATAAATTTAATATATATTTTTCCAAATAAATAAATATCTTATTTTTAATTTATTTATTCCATTTCTTTACATCTATTTAAAACATTTTATATTTCAAGTACAATATTCTGCAATCAAAAATATTTATGCAATTATAGCATGTCATTCTTTTTGATATGTAATATTTTTTTAATAAGTTATTATTTAGATAAATTATTTTTTCATTTAACGTGTTTATATAAGATTCGAAACTAGAATACATAAATGTTATTTAATTGAGTTAAAATAATTATTTTCTTTAATATTCAGTTTAATTATTTTAAAAATCAAACATTTTCGATTTTATTCTAATTTAATAAAATATTTTTTATAGTAATCAAATTTGACGATTTTGATATTTTACAAAATATCTACATTTAATTGAATTAAATTTTATAAACGAATAGATTACATTATATATAATTGTATTAAAAATTATCAATAAAAATAATGATATTTTTATTATTTATTTTTTTTATATATTAATTTTATCGCTGAAACAACGTAAAAAATCATCTGAATGCAGCTTAACAATATTATATTATGAATGCGATTATAAATTCAAGAATGAACCGATGCAAACTGAAAAAAATGCGCGATTAAATATAGTATATATATATATATATATATATATATATATATATATATATATATATATATATAGATTTAGAATAGAAAAGTGTTAGCAAGCGATCAGGAACGGTCACAGTGATAGCGCTCTCGTACGGCTCGCGCGTTTACGAACGCATCGTTTCTATTTCCGTATCGTTGTTTTATCGCACGATAATCGTTCAGCGTGCAACCAATGTGACCTCGGCCCATCATGCCGTTTATTCTTTTTGTTTCAGAAAGCAGCAACACAAGCAGCGGATGCAGCAACTGCAAAGTGTAATTCGACACCAACCAGAAATGATTTCACTTCAATCTAAATATATACACACACACGTATATATATATATATATATATATATATATATATATATATATACACATATATATATATATATATATATATATACATATATAATAATCCATATATTACAGTAAAAGACAATGACGTAATATAAAATATATAAATAAAAAAAAAGAAAATTGAACATTTGTAAAAAAAAAATAGAAAATCAATGTTTCTAAAATGGCGCGTTGTATTGTATTTTATCATAAACATTATTATTATTGTTGATGTTATTATTATTATTATTATTATTTGGCTATATATTCATTATGAAGTTTCTTTCTTTTTTTCTGTGAATAATTGTGCACATTTGAAATGGAATTGTCAAATATTGGGTAAGACTTTACTTGCAATTATGCGATTTTTTTTATGTATAATGCATTTTAAAATATATAATCTATATTTTCTAAAGCAGCGACCTGATATTTTTTTATATTATTTTATAATTAATTGCTTTTGTCGTATTAATTATTAAATGTGCATACTAAAATTATCTATTTTATAATATATTTATATTTAATTAAAATACATATATTATATATCATATTTCATTATCTTAAACAATATCAGAATTAAGAAAATCTGATTATATATTTTTTAATATTAAACGAACTGTTCAAAAAACAATGTGCTACATTCAAATAAGTACGATGAATTCTACGACGAAATTCAATAATGAATTGAGTTAATCATATTGACTTCTTGAACGGTTGATCATGATTGTATATAAATCATAATTAGAAAATAAGAATTTTAAAATCAATTCTTAGAAAACTTTATAAATTAAAATGATTAAATTTCGTCTTGATATATAATTCTTATTACTATTATTATTATTAGAGTAGCAGTTTATTTTTAATTATTTTTAACATTTATTATAATTATAATTCATCAAAAAATTAAAACATTCTTAAATTGAAAATGTCCGCAATTAATATATTTCTTTAACGATCAAACTTTATGCGTTACAGATATTAATATAAATTTTATTGAATATATTTCAAAATGTCTGATTTGCTTGATATATAATATGTATATTTTTTTATTTATTTCAGTGAAAAACACCATCATAAATAACACTCGTCAGCTTTAAAAGTAAACGATTGACATTTAAAACGTTATAAAACAAAACAAAAAAAAAGAAGCAAAAGTGAAATATGTGACTTAAGTCGTGCACAAAAAAAAATAAACACGATTTAAATAATAAATTTAAGCGTAATCATATATTCTGTGAATATGTAGTGCATAATAAATGAGAAAAGAAAAGTTATAATAATAAAATGAAAGTGGTAAAAAAAAATCTATGTGAATCTCAATGTTGTAATTATTGCAGACAATCAATAAAAAAAAAGTGACAAACTTTGCGAAAGTGTCGTTTTAAGAGACAGTATTGTTATTATTGTTTTAAAAAGCGGTAATAATAATTATTATAATAGCAAATGTCGACATGATTGATGATAATAATAATAATGATAATAATAAAACAATAATAATAAATACTATATCCTAATAAAAATTACGAGTGATTGTAGCGTGACAAAAAAAAAATAATATGTTTTCGTATAACAAAACTAAGTAAATAATATAATAATTGATTTGTATTAACAACATTATGATGTTGTTATATATTCACAACATGTATGTATTTATGTTTTAATTTTTTTATTACTTAATTTTACTATTGTTATTTTTGGTTAACTCTTTTGATATATAATCACACGATAGCTCAATATATATATATATATATATATATATATATATATATATATATATATATATATATATGATTTATTTTATATATTTTAAAAATTGTGTGATCGTTAAAGGGTTAAAAAGAAAAGCTTGTTCCTTCAATTCTATCTCGTTTAAAATCTAACCAATCTAAAAATATTTCATTGAAAAGTTTTAATCTGTATCGAAAATTTATTGCTATTTTATATACGCACACTAAAATGCTGCATTTACAAAACGGAAATATTTAAAAGCTGATATTTAATTATAACATTTAGATTTAACTCAATATATATATAATACGTTATACATGCGCTTATTCAAAAATAATTATAATTTTTATGTTTTTTTTAAATTTAACACGCAATCAAATATAATGTAATTAATATTTTCAGTTTTGGCTATCAAAAAAAACTTATATCAGTGGTGTACAGTAATATTTTATGAAAATAGATTTATATTTATACATTAAATACATATTTCAATACACTGGTAATTAAAATATAGGTAAAATAAAACTTGAATATCAAGTTACGCCACTGGAGTTTGCTTTAGAGTGATGTGAATTAAATGATTTTAAAATTAAATAAATATATATGAAATCAAAAATAATTCTTTCGAATATGACTTGTAATAAAAACAATGACGTGCGTGATTCGGAACGTATCAAAGTAACGCTCCGGAACTATAAAAAATATTTAAAAACTCTCATACATCAAAATCGATCTTTAAACTACCGATGAATATTTTCAACAAATGTGACATAAATAAAAAAAAAATCTTTTTAATGTAAAATGATCGTTCGTATTCACATCACTTAACTCGTCGTAAAAAAAATATATATATATATATAATGTCGTTTTATTATGTACTTGTAAAAAAAACGGACAATTTGACAGATTATTTTAATGATATATGTCATTAGTGAAAAATACTCGCGCATTTGAAGTCTGATAAAGAGGAATTCTGTTCTAAAATTTCACTATATTAAATTTCGTTTGAAAAATTTGTGATTTATGACGGATAACACTGATCTCAATATTGTGAAGTTGAAAAATAAATCATTAATTGTTTTTTTTTAAATAAGTAAATATAGTACGTGTTTTGAAAATCGTGTGTTCACTTAGTCATACATGATTAATAATTATTGTCATAGGATTCGTCATAAAATCAAGAGCAAACTTTAATATTGACAGTTTTAATGTCGATCATTATTAATCGTGTGTAAGCCTTTAAAAAAAAGAAATAATAATATTATAATTAAAAAAAAACACTTTTGATGTTGTGATTTTGATTGCATTTTCGAATTTTTTTTAACGTTAAAAATTTATGTCAAAAAAATATTTATTCTCATTTTTCTGTAAAACACTCCCTTCTTTATTATACGTTTAAAGACGATTTTAATAGCGATCACTAAAACAATTTAATTGCGTTTCCTAATTTTCATTTTAAGGACCAAAAATTAAATTTGTTCAATAATTTTAAATGCAACACGAATTAACCTAAATAATTAAAAAGAAAATATTACACATAAAAAAAACTGACCTACATATCTTTCGTATGCGTTAATTACGTTACAAATTATATTTCATTATTTATGAAGTGTGATATTGTATATCAATGGTCGAATTAGATGTAATATTTCGATTTACATCGAATTAAATGTTCGTCGACATAATTGGGTGCGACGTAAGTCGAAGTATGAATGTGTAAAATGTGTAATTTGCATTTTCAATTGAATTAAATTTATATACTGATGTAAAATAGAGTTATAATCAAGCAAATAAGATATCTAAGATAATATTCGGTTCCCCGCAATGAATATATATGAAATTTCGTTTTGGAAAATAAATATATTTTTGTGTATTATATACAAAATATCATCAACATGACCGTTTTAGTTGTACAAAACAAATTTTCAAATTGTATGACTCGGGTCCTTGTTTCGCTAATATTTCATTTATATATGAATTAAATTGTCAAAAAAAAAAAACGATTTATGATGATAGCGATAATCATGTTTGCTTTTTTTTTCACCGATATAAATAATATACTTGATAATATTGTGATCTCTCAATTCCTTGAAATATTGCATTTATTTAACGCGTTAGTATATTTTTCCATGCCTGTGTAATATAATTTCGTATTTTTCTCTTAATCGAATATATATATATATATATATATATATATATATATATATATATATATATATATATATATATATAATTTTAGAAATGAAATGTAATGTGACACGATATTGTATCATTCCCAATGTTAAATATAATTATAATGTACTAAAGTAACGATAAGTGTACGTTCCGAGTAACCATATATACGGAATGATCAAAAGTGATGTCGCTATTTATTTTAAAAGATATATATATAAATTAAAAATTTATACATAAATAAATATAATCATGAATTTCTTTTGAAACATTTACATTATAATATGTTTATATAATAAAATTTATTTTATATTATGTTAAATTTCAAGATGCGACGTCACATTTATTGATTTATTCTGTATATATGTATGTATACATCGTATAATTGTTAATAATTTTGTATATATTATTTTAGCGTGTAGACATTAAATGAAATTAAATTAATATCTTCATATCGAAATATCTGTCGTATTTTATTGATCATCACCATACTAATTACACAAAATGTATTTTGCGTTTGTTTTGCATTTATACAAATGTAAACTGTATAAGAAATGCAGAATATTATATACTTACACACATATATGGTATTTTCAGTGGCGTTTCTCAAATTGATATAATTTAAAATAAAATATAAATATTTTGCAAAAATAATCATTTTTAATGTAATTTGCCACAAACAACCGGATATATTTTAATTTACTAATTTCTTGGTAACGAAATGATTTAAAATATATAGAACATAATACGCAAATGTATTTTTTATTGCGCGTATTATTTTATTAATTGTCATCATGAAATTTTCAAATAATCAAAAATGAATTATTAAAATACGTTATTATTTTTTTTGGTAGGTATATCGTATCTGTTTTTATATATCATATTGTCATATAAAATTATATATAATATTTATATATTTCTTCAGTGACTTTTTTTTTAAACTTCAAAAAAAATTATAATATATTTACATGAATTTATCAAAATGTTTTAACATGTCATAGGCATCAAAAAATAATGTATTTATATGTGAACGTAATAATTCAAACTTCATAGTAAATAAAGGGGAAAATGTTCACGTTTAACTAAATATGTATTAGTTCTTTTTATTTTGAATATTTTTAATAATTTAAAAATTTTACCGTCATTATATCACCGCTGAAATTCCACTTTCGGGCATTGACTCAAGTTTCACCACCTTTACGCTACACTGGAGGCAAACGGTAACAATAATAGCTTCGGCCCGTAATATGAATTATATTATGCCTTCAAAGATAATATTATCTTTGCTTAAAACCCCTTGCGGCCATAGGCTGCGTTCGTTTTGAAACTACCCAACTCAACCCCGCCAAAGGAGTCACGGGGTTGGTTTCACATCGACAAAATTCTACTTTCACCACCCAGAAGAAGAAGAAGTGGGCGAGATGAGGGTTAAATAAATGGTGGAAGGGTAAAGGAAAGGTGGCAGTTTTTGAACCGTAGTTTTCAGAAGGGAAGAGAATTGTTCCGACGATGGATGAAATAGCCGATAATAACCGACGGTAGGTAAAACCATGGAAAAGTGGTAAAGATAACATTTTCTTTGATGCCCTCTTTTTTTTTTCTTCAGAACGAGCCTCCGGTTTACGTACTTTATGGATTCAAATATATCTTATCGATATATTTTACAGGGTAGTTTACCCCTTCTGTTGCCATTGAGCATCGTATCGGATTTAAAAATAAGCCGAAATTGATATCCTGTTTCCTCGTTTCCGTCGAAATATTATCAATATTCACCCTTTTGAGTGAAATAATTATTCGTAACTTTTACTTTACGCGAATATTTTATATCGATTTAAAAAAAAAATGAAAAAATAGTACTTATTCTAATTTTTTCGAAATATCAAATGATTAACAATATATTAAACTACGATTTTTTTAAATAGTATTTTCATTTTAAATTTATGAATATTTTACTATTAACAATTATCATTATTTATGATTCACGTTAAAATAATATTTTAATAGCAAATTGCATCTTATTCACTGTTGTCCGATAACTTATATGAAACAATATACAATGAATTTTGAAAAAATAAATAATAAAAATTAAACCAATCTACTATCACGTTAAATACTATTTAATACAAACAAATTGACGTTATATTAATTTTTCAAATTAATTTCAACTGTTAAACATCAATTTATATAAATATGTTGGCGTACTTATATATATATATATATATATATATATATATATATATATATATATATATATATATATATATATATATTTGTACGAGTGTGTATATAAAAAAAGCCGCGTTTCCCAAATATTTAGACTACACCGTCCACCGTAAACAACGTTTGACTTTATGGCTTCACTTCGCTAGCATGCGGTCGCTTTTGTGAACCAAGAACTAAAATCTTATAATTATAATGTACATTCATAGATACGTATGTGTAGATAGTAACCACTATATAATATATATATATATATATATATATATATATATATATATATATATATATATATATATTACACAATATCCATATTTACTTCCAAGTTTCAATCTTAATATTTATGATAAACTATATTATATATATATATATATATATATATATATATATATATATATATATATATATATATATATATATATGTATCTGATCTATATTTTGAATTGTGTAGATATATATAAATATATTTATAATAGAAAAATGAATAATTCTGTTAATCGACATTTCAGTTGTTATTAAGTAATTAACATATATAATGAGACTGAATAATTATCGATAATGAACATATATGTAATCATAATGGAACAGGGATGAATATTTACAACGCATACGTTGAATTTATTAAGAAATTATTTACTTTATAAATACAAATCGTTTTCTTGTAATATATTAAATATAGAAATATATATATATATATATATATATATATATATATATATATATATATATGATAATGAAAAAGTTTTTGATATTTTTTTTAAAAATCAATATCAACTTTTGTAGACCTAAGTGTGTTGTATTGTAGAGTTTTATTGTCAATAAAATATAATGTAGAATGAAACCCGTGAACCAATACCAATATAATTTGTATTGGTGAAATTATTTATATTTTAGTTTATTTCATTTTAGTGAGTCACCTTTTAAATACAAATACAAAATAATAAATAAATTTAACATTAGATTTATAATATAAATTTCTAATGTGTTCATATGTACCGATGGTACAATATACTCGATATCTATACGAATTCGCAAAATACGACGAAAAAAAAAATGAACATAAATATATACATATGTGTGTATATGTGTAATAGGTAAATAGTTATTCGTTAATGATTAGCGTCTACACAAATCAAACATCGTGGAAAAATCTTCTATTTTATAATATTTTCTTCTACAGCGAAAAAAAAATAGGTTTTGTTCTCACGTGTACATGACTTCACTGAGAACGTTTACACAAGATGCCGATTTAAAATATTTGCTTTTAATCGTTTCTTTTCTTATATATATATATATATATATATATATATATATATATATATATATATATATATATATATATATATACGCATACGAATACCTATTTTTCTAATGATTTGAGTCATACTTTAGATTGAATTATAATTTAACGATATACGTATATAATTAAAGTTCAAAATAATGAAAACGTTTCCAAAATGTAAAAATAAATCACGTTTTAGAAATAATTAAATATTTTTAATAATATTAAATTTTGCTTAATTGAAAAATATTTGTAATTAAAAAAAAAATTGCAATTTCATTAGAATATAACCGTATAATTTGTTCTATTAAATGTTATATTATAATATTTAATTGAAAAATATTTTTTATATATCAACGTATTAAATTAATTTATTCTGTAAATTTGACTTGAAATTGTCGATTGTTTTGTAAAATTTTTACTTTATATTACATTTTAAAATATGATAATTTTAATATTAATTCATGTTCTTTATAATGTTCTCTAAATATAAATGTGAATGTTTTTTTTATACAAATTATATATATTGAGTCGAGAGAGCGTTGCCCAGTGAAAGGCAAATTTTCATCCGTGTCACGATACGATAATAAAAGTAAAAAAAATATATATATATATATATATATATAAATGTGTATTATTATTATTATCATATTATATATTATTATTTTCATGGGAATCCGTTCCGTAGTTTCGCTCGGCAATATTTGTCTAGATCAATCGTTGCCGACAGGTCATAATTCGAATGTTGGGCTCCGAACTCCACAGCCTGGACCATCGTCTGGTTTCTCTCACGTCTGATGTATCATCAGCTCATCATACACAAATACACGCGGACGTGTGTACAAACGTGTATAATATACACATGTGTGTGTAATGTATATGCACAAGTTTATCTATGTGCATATACAAACGTTGATTTTTATTAGTTTGAATCGCGATCGAACGACTCGTACTTTGCAAACGAATGTCAAAAATTAATATGTCGATCTACCAATGAAAACAAATATGAGAACTATTCAATCAATATTCGGTTCGCGGTACTTGAAATGCTTCTTCAATGTCATTTGAATTACGTAGCGTATTTCGTAAATATCGATCGTGTGTTATTTATTTTTATTAATTATATATTTAAAATTATTTTATATTATAATGTTAGTAGAAATGAAATTTATGTATCTATATATTGATTTAATAATATAATAACATATATTAATTAAAAAAAATGTCAATTCTGTTAAAGATAACTGAGAAGCATATCGATTAACATTTTCCTAGAACACCGCATTAAAATGAAAACACGAAAAGCAAAACATTTTAATGAATTAAAGATGTGCAGAATTCCCGTCTGCATTTTATGATGCGATATAAGAAAAAGGTATGTATAATTGTTATCGCAATTGAAAATTTTTAATTTTGTATTATATATAACGTTTATTAAAATTTGAACTGCATTATACAAGTTTGAAAAGCGTCGATTCGATCGAACCTATAAGGGTTTGACTTGTGTTTTGTTGATTCAGTCTAATAAAAAAGTGTCTGCGGTATAAAATATGTGAAGAGAGGATGGCTTTTGTCGTATAGTCAGCCCTTGGGGTTTACAAATTCAACGCATGCCACTGTGTAAATTCGTCACAAATTGCTGGGTGTGGCCCTAAAGTGAAATAAATAATATATTTATTTAGAGGGTGAGTACGATGTTCGCGTCCAATGACAGCCTCGTTCACGCCCCACACTTTTCAAAGGGCGTAACGCTCGACACTTCATATTAAATCTATACACACACACACACACACACACATACAAATACACATATCAAATATTATATAAATATATAAATATGACAAACCTTTTGAAGGTATCTGCCGATATGAAAATTAAATTCAAAATTTTAAATAAACTTTTTCCGATATATAATAAAATATTTAAAATACGATCAAATGTTTATCGATGATTAAATATTTAATTTGATGAATAATCTATATATTACAATGTCAACATCGGCATATTGGTTTTATATTGGTTGGTTAAATATCAACATTGATACTGTATGTGTGAAAATGCAATTTCTTTTTGTAATGAGTCATTTAATATTCACATAATTATTTTTATCGTTCACATAGAATCGATGTATACACAAAGATTTTAAAACAATAAAATACAATCTCTCAAATCACATCAGCCACTATATATAAATCATCGTCAGCCGTTCATTATCAATTTCAACCGACAAAATTCTAAAATAAATCATTTTTGGTTTTGATCCAAAGTTAAATAAGTAACCGTATATATTAAATTTATAACATTTTCAACGATACTTTAATATTGAACGAAAATCAAAAATTTTCATGTTAGATTTGAAAATTTATCATAAATAATATATATATATATATATATATATATATATATATATATATATATATATATATATATATATATATATATATATATATATATATATATATATATATATATTACTGACTAAACTATTAAACATGATAAATGTAAAAGATCTATTTTAAAGTACTGTAGAAAAATAAGTACTATATGATTTTTTACAATGTAAGTTGGTAATAATTTTAATGAAAAATATACTATATTTATATTTTACGAATTAAATACGTTTCTTGGATTTGAATTCAAATTAACGAAATTATTGCTTATTAAGTATAATAATAGGTATATTAATTAAATATATTTAATTCAATAGACTATATCATATACTTACGATATTTTATTATTACTCAAAATAATATGTTTAAATACATATACGTGTATTTAAAATTTACATTATATTTATCATTTTTATTTTCAGTTTTTTTTTTATAATATATAATAGCTTATTTACATTTCTGTTAAAGAAAATATGCAACAAAAAACATATTATATAAGTTCCATCACGGACAACCCTCTTTTATATTTAATTTGCAAATTCAAAATGAAACCCGTCTACGGTTTACAAGTTTAACCGACCTGATACAAGTAATATTATACGCGAACCGTCGGCATTATTCGTCTTTATTGCATAATTTCGTATTGAAATCGAGCATTGAAAGCCGCTTTGATGTATATAGACAATGTCGATTGTGACGGAATAAGGCCAGGTTTATGAGGAAAAGCCGGAAATATTTTCTTCGGCTCAACCCCAAAAGGGAATTTTGCGAGAGGGCTGAAAGACACGAAAAGTAGGTGGTTTTCTACAGCAGCTGCTACCATTCGCACGTGCGATATTCGCTCAGACGTTATATGTATATAGCGTGATGACTAAAAAATTACCGGATTCATACCGGTTTTGTTATTTATAAAATATCATATATAATTTTTTTTCCCAATATAAAATTCGATTTTCATAAGACGATCATGTGTGTTTTTTTCCCATATAAAACCGTTGATAAATTTAAAAGATAAAAATTAATTTAATTTTATAATTTATATTTTTTTACGTGTTAAAGGTTTAAATTGATATAAAATATATAGGGTGTTTTTTATAAAATATATATACACCATTTTGGCAGCCATTACTTGTTATGTATTTAGTTTGATATGCCATTATATCATATATCGACTATAACACTTGAACAATATATGCAAATTTTTATTGAAAACCACTATTCGGTACGATTGTGTTTTTCGTACATTTTATGGTCGACATAATTATTCATTAGAGTAATTAAACTGAAGAAGACCTAAATGAGTCTATTCAATATGGTGCTCGAAAATCGGATCTGTGTTCATCCACTTTATGGAAAATTTGGATTTGAGGGTTTACAAAATCACCAGGCCATCGTATATTTGATAAAAAGGTTTAAAACAAAGTTTCTGATGAAAATGGATCTGTGAATTGGTCTTCAAAATCATGCAATTTAACACCGTTAGACTATTTTTTCTGGAACTATATAAAATCTCTGGGCTCTGCCAATAGGCCGTAAATGATTTACATTTTGAAAGACAACGTCTGTCACGATTTCACTGATATACAGCCTGAATTACTGAAAAAAAATCTTTCAAATAAAGTCAAATAGGACCATTTATATATATTTTATTTTAATTGGAAGTTTAATATACTTTCAACAAAAAAACACTATACATATTTATATATGCGTTAATCGACTTTACGTATAATGAAAAAAAAAATGTTTATATAATTTAATTTACACATAGTTCAGAAAGAAAGGAATGTTAAATCTATGCTTATTTTTTAAATATATAAATCATTAATATTAATATGTTTTATTGTCAGAAGCCATAGAACAAATTTCACATCAAAATGTGAGACTCAAAGTCAAAAACTCGAGTCCACACTACATATTTGTCAAATTCAAACATTTCTACTTTTAGACTTGTATGCGAGATCCCTAGAAAAAGGCGACGCCCTCGTAAACGGGTGGTTGAAACCTCCCTCGGGGGGTGTGTCAGCAAACGGGGTGGTTTTCGAGGGCGTCTGTTCTGATGCGCTTGTGCGCTCCAACGCCCCGCCCCTCCCCCGTCGCCTATATTTTCATTCCAAACAAAGAAACCCATTAATTAAGTGAACGGGCTTTGCACGCTATCATAACAAAAGTGAATCGCCCGCGGGGGCGGAGTCCCCCTTTTACCTCACTTCTTTCGTCCCCTCCCCCCGTTTTGAGCCGCTGCTGAGGGGCACACGCCTGCGCCCCCCCCTCGTTCAATACCCGACTCCATAGCTACCCTCAAAACTCTTCGTCACGTTAAAACAACCTTTCTCTTAGGAAACCACTCCGCCCCCCGTTACCCCCCTCGACACCAACCCACCTGTGTTTCCTATGCGCGCGGTTGATAAAGCCGCTTAAGCAAAAATATCAAACTACGACTTCATTTTCCAAAAATCGAATTTTTCTTCTTTATAAAATATCTACAAAGTTATAAACTACAAATTAAAAAATACTAAAATATAATATTTTTTTGGAAATTATTAAGCAAACCTTGTGAAGTGTCGTTATAAATTATTCGCGACCATTTGCGAGTCTTAATGAATTTTTTTATGAATTAACATCAATTAAATTTTCATCTCCAAATCATATTTCAAGTGGGCACATAAAATAAAATACATTGATAAATGCAACCATTTTAAACATAATTGATAAATATAACGTATTAATTGAACACAAATATAATTAAATATAATATAGTGCAAGATAAATACAAATATTTCAGTTCTCGCTCAATGGTGATATAAAATGAGACAGATTATATAATTTCTAAATTATTTTATTGTATATCAAATAATATATTTAAGAATATTATAATTAATCTATTAAAATATATATATTCTACAATAAATTCTACTAAAGTCATTTTACAAATTTTATTTGTACATCAAACTATCCTGGAATTTATTAAAGGAAATCTAGCAACAATAACATTTTATTACAAAATTCGTTATCGTATATTTATTACTGAATAATAATATTTACATATTTAGTTAGATTTAGATAAATTATTTTTTTATTTCTAATTCGCGTATCTAAAATGATTAATATTAAAATAAATAAAATCATATCTTATTTAAAGTTGTATTCTTGTTTTGTGAATTGTGAAACAATAACACATTTTTTTATGTAAATAATTTTATACGTTTAATCATCAATATTGTGGATTAAATTCATATATAAAATTATGACAATTGTATGATTCACAATTATATTATTATATATTAAATAAAAAAAACAAATATATTTTGAAACTTTGAAAAAGTCAAACTTAGAAATCACTTTGTTTTAGTTTATATTTTAACACACAATAAAATATAAATAATTTAATAATAGTTATCAAAAAAATAAATAAATAAACGTTCGATCCATCATCTTGTTTTAACCATCCAATATGGCAAGTTTGACTCACTTGTCGTATATTTTGCACCGGACAAATATCGAATAACAGAAACAAATAAGAGAATTCGGAAGACATTTATAACGACGACGATTTGCCAGCGTTTTTGCGATGACAAGACAAGATAGAACAACAACAAAAAAAAATAATAATAATAAGAAAAGGGAAAAACAAATGTGAACGCGTCTTAATAACGCATTAGAAGCTTCCGCGCGAATGTTTCATTCATTCGGAGACGATGGATGAAAAAAAAGTATGAGCGCGATTGAAGCGTCTAAAAATACAAACGAGTGTATATATTTATTTATTTTTATTTTCAAAAATATTTTCGCCTATTAATATTTTACACGTATGCCAACAAAATTATCCTAGATAAGACAAGTGCATGAAAATATATCGAAAAAAAAATAGATTTTTTTTCCATCGACATACGCGTGCCCCTTTCTTTGTTCCCAAGTAAAAGACATGTTGAAGAAATGAAAAAAAAAAATAGTACAATGACGTTAATCTTCAGCATGTTCGTTGGTAGAATTTATTTTTCTGATGTGTATTCCCTTTGCGAATAGGAAATCCTTAGAAAAGTCTGTTAAATCCTTGCAAGGACGCGTAAAACGAAACATTTGGCAGATTAGCATTATAAAGAAAAGTATATTTTACAGTTACGACGTATTAAAAAAAAATAAATACTTTGTAATTTATATATTCCATACAATCACGTTTATCTACTTTCCTTATCTGATTATTCATTTGTTGTATAAATAAACATTGAAATATGCTATAATTATATTTTTAGTCATAAAATCGCACAGTTTATATGCAACATATTTATATCTTTTTATATCATAATATTTAAAATGATCAACCGTCCATCTTTAGGGATGATACTTTACCTTTTTTTTTCAAGATAAAAGTTCTCTTTTGAAAAATATCTTTATTTATAATATATAAATTTTCATATTTGATCGATTCGAAGACTTTTCAAAACGATAAAAGAAAAAAAATTTTTTTTGAGTCGTCGGAGTTTTAAATAAAGGTTTTAAAGAAAATTTTAGTAATAAATTTGTAAATGGATTATTTAAAAATAATGCATTATTTTATAATTAATATTAACATTATTAAAAATATGTGATTGATTTTATTAATTATTTTTTTTTATTTTTATTCATATATTGAAAGTTTCACATTCGTACATTTTTAATATATATATATATATATATATATATATATATATATATATATATATATATATATATATATATTAACATCTATCGCAATTCGTCGTATAGATTTATTAATAAATATCCGAAATAACCGCGTAGCAGCGTTCCGAGAACGCAAATAATAATCCCCGTAAAATATATATATATATATATATTACATATCCGAAATTTTCACATACGCCCTTTGTGCTTTTGCCGCCTCATATATAATTGTTTTTTAAAAGCGGACGACGTTTTCTGCTTTGACATCAGTTTTGCGACCCATTTAATACAATGCTCGAGCGAGAGATGAAATGATCCACAGAATGAAAGTGGCATAAAATAACACGTGCTCACAAAACGCACATTATTATTATTATTAAAAAAAATTGACACGTGTAATTATAAAGAGCATTATGGTTATTTTACATTTTTAGTCTTTATTATGAAAAAAAAAATTGAGTTTGAGTTTGTGAAAATTTGTCAATAATATGCAGAACAATGTTCTTATGTTAAAAATGTTAAAATGTCATATATCAAATATGTTTAATGTCTAACAAACAATATAGTAATAAATGCATTAAATCAACAAAAATTAGTAATGACAAATAAAATATTTATACCATTATTAGTTATTATTAAATATGAATAATTATTGCATGAGATTAAAAAATACAATTATCTATAATGATTGTTTTTTTTATAATAATTTTAATTTATACTATACAATTAAAATTATTAAATATCAGTTAAAATGTACATAAAATATGATTATTCGCCGTTTACAAATTTTAACTTGTATTTTCTTATTAATATATTGCTTGAATATTAATATTATATATATATATATATATATATATATATATATTTATTATATAAGGTATATATGCCATATGTATTCAGATGAATCTTATTGTTGTTGCAAATGGCAAAATACATATCCCATAATTGCATAATCACTATCAACCCTTGTCATATAGAAATGGATATAAATAATTTTAATATTTATTTGATCAAAATTTAGTATCAGAATTGGATTTATTATTCTTTGAATGTTGTCCACAAACATGACATTTTTTTCAATTATTAATTAAAGCGTAATTAAAATCAATGATTTAGTAGATACATAGAAAGAAAAAAAAATTAGTACGGCTATTATTGTTGACAATAGTAAAGATTCTGTTTTATAAGTTAATAATATATTTGATAATTTTTGTGAAAAAAAAAATATTTTTATTCTTTCACAAATGAAATCTTAAATATAATCAATATAATATATATAAATATATATATATATATATATATATATATATATATATATATATATATATATATATATACTTCAAATTTTTTTCATTGAAAGAAATGTGAATAAACTGAATGTAGAACAATTTTTTAGATTTTAGAATGTATTCGTAAGTGTTTATATGTATTTTTTTTTAAAGTATAATATTGTTCTTAATTAAGATACAACTAATAATAATATAGAAAACTATTCCAAAACGTTGACAATGAGATCGAACCGATATTCTTGTCACAACATTGGAACAATGCCATTTGTTGAAATCATACTTATCAACGTCATTGTCGTAAAATATATAGGTTAGTTACTCTAAAAAACTTAATGACTCTAAAAAAATTTTTTTTTTTTAAGTATATATTTATGTGTGTATGTGATATGTTAAAAATATATGTAAAATCGCGTAACCATATAGTGCATTAATAATTAAAAATATATCGAATTATAATAATAATATATATACGAAATCATATTTAAAATAACATGAGATCGGATGCATTTTCTTTTTATATTTGATCAATATTTTAAATATAGGTAATTGCGTTGACAATTTATTGCTATAAATTTAAAAGATAAAAATGTTCATCGCTTAATAATATCAATATTTATATAAGAATATATGTAAAAACGGATAGATAAATAATATAAACGTTCGCTATTGTGTGTTTATTTTGAGTCAGTGTGTTATTCGTTTAATGTGTAACGTTAGATATTAACTATTTCTTTTATTTATTATTGTAATTACATTTCTTTTTAATCATCTTTATAATTTTTATGTTCACTTGTGACTTATATATTTTAAATGTTACGTTTATAACTCATATATTTTTTTATAATTTACCAAAAATTATTAAAATGAAATAAAGAAAATAAAATTTAATTATTATTTATCAGATCAATTTTATATTATTTAAGTCATTAGTCGATTCTTGGATTCTTGCTTAAGGACTTGGGCACATAAATAATAAATATATAAAAACTTCAAATAAAATCTTACATTATAGTATGTACAGGATAATCTTCACATTTATATATATATATATATATATATATATATATATATATATATATATATATATATGTTATGTGCACATAGATACACGCACATGCGTAACGCGCACATATATCCTTTGGGAGAGACCACCGAAGTAGATATTAGAAAGAAACTCGAATAAACTGCCCGGTGATTTCTAAACAAACTATAAAACTGAAAAGAAGAGAAAAAAAAATGATTACGCCGTAAAAAAAATGCGTGATCGAAACGTAAAAGATAATTTTCTTCGGGAAACGATCCAAAATATAAAAAAAATGGATAAATACCGTGAAAATTTTAAACGTTTACACGTAATAAAATAAAAAATTCGAAGAATTATTATTTTGGTGTGCATGATTAATTTATATATATGTATATATATATATATATATATATATATATATATATATATATATATATATATATATATATATATATATATATATATATATATATATATAATGACAATTATTAATACGGAATATAATTGCGAAAAATAAAATTATTTTATTGAAAAAAAATTAATATATTTGTATATATATATATATATATATATATATATATATATAATACATTTTTTTGTTATATAAATTTATTTATTTCTCATACAATATTAATAAATTTTATAGTCGAACTTATTATAATTTATAAATATATAACTGTTTAACAAAATTAAACGATTGATTGACTAATTATCATAACTGAAAGATTACTAATCAATATTCCAAAACAAAAAACTGTATGACGATATAAAAACGTTAGTAAATGATTAAAATATTTTATTTTAATTTCAGATCGCGATTAAAAAAAAATAGGTATTAAAAAATACTTTTTTTTTTGCAAAGTATATTTTAGTGCGTTCAAATTGAATATTATTTATCATTTTATATTCAATATGTTAAAATTTCTCTAGTTAATAATTTATATCGATTATGTAATTGATTATAATATTTTTTGTTATATATATATATATATATATATATATATATATATATATATATATATATATATATATTGCACGTGACTCGTTTTCTAAGCACAATACCTAAAATGCGATCGAATTATGGTACGATGTGCTTTTAGAGCTTTTTTTCCATATCCATTGTTGCAATTTGGCATTTTCATGTTCGCGACGGTTGGTCGAGGATAATCTCTGAGGGTAAATTCTAATCTCGGATATGTAATTTCACGTGGAATCGTAATTCTCATTGTCCGTCGCCCCATAAAAGAGAGAATAAATGGTAAAAAGTGAACGCTTCAATTAGAGATTTCACGTGTTTTTTTTTTACATTTTGTCGTTATTCGTTTTAAAGTGCGTTACGTAAAATACGCGGACAGCTCGACTCTATATATTGAACAGAGGTGGGCAAAATGCTATTAGAATCCATATGCGCAAAATAAACAAAAAATTATATATATATATATATATATATATATATATATATATATAAAGTATAAAAAAAATGTGAATTCAGATCTTAAAATACAGTTCATATATTTTTTAATATTTATAGAAAATAAAAATATTTTATTTCTGTGTATTAGTTTATTAATGCAAATTTATATTTACATTGACGCAATGAATGTTTCATATTTTCGATCGACATATTTCAATTAAACGATGCAAATTGATCTCATTGTGTACGCGCTAAATTTGCTCAAGGGGTTTTTAGCAGCCCCCCCGTCGGTTAACGAATTAACGCCCTCACGACGTTACATCATTTGACCCCTTCGAATGTTAAAATCGGGTACGACGATAAAGTGAAAAAATAAAAATCGCCATATATTTATCTATCGCGGTATGTGTTTGGTTTTAAATTAAAATTGACCCACTTCAATATTAATTCAGTATATATATATATATATATATATATATATATATATATATATATATATATATATATATATATATTCTGTATTGTGTATTTAAAGTTTAACCCTTTGCACTCGAGACGTTTAGCAGCATTATTGACGAATTTTCATACAAAAAATTAATGTTTAATACTTTTATATTTTATATACCTCTACTATTTAGTGGAATATACTATTTATATAGAACCTTAAAAGTTTAAAAAATATAGTTATCGCCACCATTTCAGAATTTTTCTTAAAAATATATATTGAGGTATACTGATCCACACGATTATTTAATCATTATTTGTTTATAAAGATTAAAAATATTAACTTTAGTAATTCTTCAAGCAAAATTGTCACGTTCAAACCAAAAAAATATGCCCAATATGCAATTTGGTTTGAGGTTAAACTGTGGACTAATTTAAGATAAGAAAATCTTATTTCTATTTAAAAAGGGTGACATTTTATACTTTATAAAAATATATTCTTTATAAAAAATATTATGAATAGTTGTTGGTTTTCGCATTAATCTTATCAATAACTAAACGGCACCTATCGAGTGCAAAGGGTTAATAGGTATTAAAAAAATACACACAAACACACACACATATGTATATATATACATATATATATATATATATATATATATATATATATATATATATAGATTATTTATGAGAAATAATATTTTATTTTTATATTAATTTAAATTATAATTAAAATAAAATCGTTACAAAAATACTGTCACTGCTCTTAATTATACTATTTTAAAGAAAGAAAAAATATGATATATAAAAAACAAAAACGTTTAAGATAATAATTCAAAAGCAATATTTAAACGTCAAGTTAAATATGAACCGTCATCAATAACACTCAATTACAAAATCTTTATTGGTTTACCTTTTATTTTGTCAAATTTTACACATAAATTTTTATCGCCGTTAAGTCTTCAAAGCCGATTTCGCAATATATATATATATATATATATATATATATATATATATATATATATATATATATATATATATATATATATATATATATATATATATATATATATATATATAGTAATTAAAACTCGTTAAAACTCCCCCAAATTCTGGATTGGGAACCTTTTTATTTATGAACAAATATATACGTGATTAACACAAAATATAAATAGTGTTTATAGAGTTATATAAAAAAAAATCGTAAAATAAAAATAATGCTGCATCAAGATCGCAGCTTTCTCAACACTACTATATAAATCATTATTTATAAATCGACTTCATTATATATATATATAAATATATGTGAATATAAAACGTCACAAATAAATAAAAACATTTAAAATAATAATAATAATCGCGTTTTAATTAAAATAAAATTAATTCGATCGACACACACCCTTAACACTTTCGCGGCCTCCACTGTTATTACTGTGTAAAACATAATTGACTCGTTTAAATGTATATATATATATATATATATATATATATATATATATATATATATATATATATAAATATACATGAGTGTGTGTGTGTAAAAGCGGCGTTTCGGTTAAACCGTATTTTAGCATCGTCAGTTTACCCTTGTTTACAACATAAAGTCGCACAAATGTGTTTGTCAAATATTTGAATTTGAGGATTTTGCGTGGAGAACTTTGTTTGTCCAACAAACACCGTGTAATAATCGCTATCGCACACGAATCGACTTTTTAACATCATTTTAATCATATTGGCACTAAATATGCACGACAAATTATCATATAAAACATACTAGGACGTGTGGTTTAAACGATTTTTCTAATTATTTTTAAATTTATAAATAAATAATACAAATTTTGCATCCCATCGAATTGAAGATCGAACGTATTTTTATATTTTATTGAATTGTTTAAATTTTTAAAATTGAATATTTTATATATATATATATATATATATATATATATATATATATATATATATATATATATATATATATATATATATTCAATATATTTTATCGACAAATTCAGTTCTAAAAAGAATAATCTCATCATAGATTCGTAAAAAAAAATTAGTTTCATATATAAAAATTCCCATTTGAATACTTTAAATTTAATTTTTAAAAATAAATATAACATTCTTTTTAAATAAAAAAAAGTATATATGAGAATTATAATTATTTAAAACGATATATTATTATTAAAACAATATTATAATATCGTTTCCAAGAAATGATTTGTAATTTGTATTTGTTTTGAAATTGTTCAGTAAAAAAAAAATATTTATATTAATCAAATATTTTGATACTTTAATAAGTTTGTGCAATTATTTAAAATATTATAAAAAATAAATATTCAAGAATTTTTTTGAACAATTACCGCTGTGCAGTTAAAATTCTGAAACTTTTCAAAAAAAAAATCATGTTATTCCACAATACGATTAGCATATAATTTATAATAATCGAAATCGGACATTTATATAAATATTTTTATATGAATTATCTAAATCTAAATGCAAAAATTTCGTTCGAATATTTTTTTCAGTGGAGAACATTTCAATTGATTTTAATTGAGATTTTTTTTTTACTTTCGAGAATATTTCAATCACTTACTCACCGGTATTACCGATATAAAATATTTGAGCCTACTTCAACATTTTCGTGAGAAAAATTCGGAATTCCAGCAAAAAAAATTTTTTTTTTTATTTACATGACAGACACAGACGTAATCTCGTAATATCGTATTTATAATAATCTTAAGAGTGCGGCGCTATAATAATGAAGAAAATTAAAAAAAAACCTGAGGAATCTTTTGAGTAATATAAACACTTTAGAAATTGACATGAACTCGTGTAAAATCTAAGCCGTGACTAAAATCATAAGCTAATAACACTACAATTGTTCACATTATTTCAACGTATTTACTTATAATGCATCGCCTACATTTTTTAATAATTTATATTTCATATTATAATAATTAACGTATCATAAATATAATCAATGAAATTGTTTTATTGAATATTAAGCCACTTTTATATAAAACGATCATTGATTTAATAGTCAATAAAAATTAAATATTTCTTTTTTTTTAAAAAATAGTTAAACTAATGATATATAATATTCAATATATAATATCATTAGTTTTTTTTTCTCATTGCATATTTATTTAACATTGCTTAAAAATTTTAATATTTATAAAGTGAATTAAAATATATTAAAGATTATAAAATTTTTCATTTTAATTTAATTTAAAAAAAATAATGTTCTAATTAAAATGTTTTAAATATAATATAAAGAAAAAATGTAAATTAATTAAACTAAAAATATGAAGATTTAAATTTTAATTAATAGTTGATAATGGAAAATCAGCGTTATATAAATTAACATGTGGCAATAGTAATGTATAAGTTGTGCATGTAATAGAAGCGGAATAATTTAAATGTTATAATATTATTCGTATCGCAGTGTACTTAGGCATTCACTTGAGAATATCGAGTTAGAAACGGATCGATCCTGCAGAATGAAACCGTCTACAAAGTAGCAATAAGACGAAGAAGGACGACGATCTAGTCATAAGGAACGGGAAAAAGGGAGAAATCGGTCGCGGAAAACAAAGAGGAGGTTTATATATATTATACTATATATTGAAGGGAAATTTCGGAAAAGCGAGTCGGTCGAATATCGAAGTGGGGCCACACAAAAGGGAAAGCTTTCGCTGTGTCGAGGCGGATCTTTGCCCTGGAAGCCTCTCACACTGCCATATTTGGATCGCTCAAGGGTTGGCTTTTGCACATAAAGGGATGAGGGTTGGACTGATGGAGCAGAGCGTAGGCGACGAGGGGGTTTTTTGACGCTATCAGCTCGGCACGTGCGCTTCAGCCGAAGGGGCTTTTAGACGGCTCGAATGTGTCTCCATTGTGCCGGGTGTTTTTTCAATTAGACTCTTCCCAGGATTATGGGGGCTTTTTGAGTGAACGGTCGATTTGGACCGCAAACATGGAACCGGGTCCACTGGTTCGAATCTATCTGGTCTAATTTTTTTTGATGAACGAAAAAGGGATGAAATATGTCGTCGATTCACGTATGAAACGTGTGTTTTCAATATTGCACGCGTAATATTTATATATATGAAATAGTATCAAATCAAATTTTAATACTTTAAAAAATATATCATATATCGGGTTCCCTTTTCATTTTTAATTTTAAAGAATTATCAAAAGTAGTAAAATAAATGTTTAAAATTTTTGGATATTTAAATTCAATACACATATTTTTATATACTTTTAATTATATGTTTTCAATAAATATGAAAAAATAGTACCTTTTTGATACGTATTTAATTGTGACATATAAAATGGCTACTACTATAAAGGAACTTGGCTACCCCTGGTATATATACTATACATATCATAATTATATATATATATATATATATATATATATATATATATATATATATTAAAATTCATGAATTCAAAATTTTATTTAATAATAGAATAATAAATTATAGTCGAAAAACTAAAATTTATATTGATTTTATATTGAGAGAGATCAAATTGAGTACAAATTCTATGGATAATAATAATGCTTTTTTAATTATTTTACGATTCAATATATATATATATATATATATATATATATATATATATATATATATATATATATATATATAACATATTTCTTATATAAGTTTATATAAATTATTTTATAATTATACAATAGATTACAATAATTCTTCCTGGATTAAAAAAATGAAATAAAAATAATTTGCATTAAATTTGACAAAGATCTAGAAGAATTGTTTCTATCGCCGACGTCTTATCAACATTATAAAATATAAATAATACAAAATATTATTATTTTTTTATTTATTTTCACACAAATTCATATTATATTTACGAATATAATTCTCAACGTAAGCACAATAACCTTGTTTGCTAATGGTTGAAAATTTAGTGACCATAAAATATACGGCATAACCGCAGATGTAATGAAAACAACGAACCGTCGATATTAATATATGGTTCAAATTGAAAACGGTTCTCAAAATTATGTGTGATATATATATATATATATATATATATATATATATATATATATATATATATATATATATATATATATATATATATATATATATATATATATATATATATATATATATATATACAGAGTGTTGAAGTATTTATAAAGTAGCATCTGCGCCCTTCTCACACCACCCATCTGTTTTGGTTTTATCCACCCAACGAACAACGTTTTTGCCTCGAAGGGTTTTCTCAAAACCTCCCCCTTAACTGAATTCCATTTTACCTTGTCGATACGATATTTACGAAAAGTTGGTTCAAAATTACGCAAAGATATTATTTCTTTTCTTTTCTTTTCTTTTTATTGCAAAATATAAACCGCGATATTCGAGACGAATATTTTTTATTTCCGTACGCAAAATCTACAATAATGTAAATATTGATACGATTCGCGTACGAGTATATGAAAATCGATAAAATAATTCTGCGCAATTTTTAAAATTAAGTTGCATGAAATTTTGACATATCATAGATACATTACACGCACGGCGCACAATTGAACCACGCAAAAAGGGACTATCAAAATTGAGTCTTTTCACTGTTCATTTTAAATTGGAGGGTTGCGATCCATTTCAATCAGTGTTAAAAAAAAAAAATTAAACCGGAATGTGTATTGTGTTCGCATACGAAATTCTATAGAGCGGATCCGTGAAATTTGTGCGAAAGTAGAGGAATCGAAGTGTTGCACGATGGCGAAGGTAGGGGTGCGGGTGTAGTTTTGTTATTGTTGTGGCTGCTGTCGCCGTCATTGTTATTGTTGTTTGTTGTGTTGTGATGTTGTTGTCTATTGTGGTGCCACGGCTGCGTTCTGCCGATAACGTTCAACGACAACACGCCGCATGCAATAATAAAATCGGTGAACGGATTATAAAATGCATCTTTTTCCGACGCTTTTTTTTTTACGACGGATACTACGATAAAAATTTGCTATATCGAATATATATATATATTCATATATTTCGTTCATAATCGCAAATTTTATACAATTTATTGTGTTTTATATGATAATTTAATGTCGACGGTCAAATTTGATTTGACGGTTTATATATAAATATTAGAAAAAAAAAACTTATAAAATATATTTTTTTTACCATATTATAAAATAATATAGACTAAACTTACCACTACATGCAATTTGTCCGATTTCAAACTTTCGTACAATTTTAATATATTTTAACGTTAAATTTCTTTCGTTATTGTATTTATTTATTTATTAATTCATTCTACAACAAATTTACTATTATGTACGTTTAATTATAACTATTATATAGACCGATCATTTTGATCGGACATAATAAGAATATTGTATTATAAGAAGTGTTGGTAAGTTAAATGTTAAAATGTATTATATACAGTAAATGATATTATCAAGTGCTTCAATATATATATAATTTAATAATAATTGAAACTAAGCATATAAAAATTCTTATTTTTTATATGCTTAGTTTCACACATAATAAATGAAATATATATAATAATTATAAAGATAGAAAAATAAAATGATGTGGTTTCATAAAATATTTTCCCCAAAATAAATCTATTTCCGACGGCATATTGAAAATCGTTTTCTTATTATTAATAAATCGATATCTCGTTAACGGCGATAGTTTTCTTTTATAAATAAAAAAAAATATGTTGAATTAGTCGTTTATAAATCGCTTTTCGTATCTTGATTTCCTTTTTAAAAAAAATCACTTTGAACTTTTCTAAAATTAAAAAAAAGGATATAATGGTTAATAACGTGTGTGATTAAATATTCTTAAAGGTCCTTGCCAGGTGTTTCCATATTGTGCATTCGTTTCATTCGTAAAATAAAAGACTGTGTACTTGCATATGCTTTAAAAAAAATCGTTTGAAGAAAAGAAAAGAAACAAAAACAAAATACAACAAAACAATTAAAAAAAAACTTATATAAAGGATGTCGACATAAAATCGTTCAAAGTCAACGATTCCAATAGAGTGTTTTAAAAACTGTTTTAAAAATTAACTCATTTAGTTAAAATTTTCATTGAGATTAAATTAAATTTAATATATACAAAAAAAAAAAACATAAAACTAAATACTAATTTTAAAATAAATTTACTATATAAAAATTTATATTATTATAAATTATTATGGTTCTTTTGGTAACAAATTATATATAAACCTAAAATTTTATAATATTAACATCAATCATTTTTTTTCCCATACATAATCACTTTACTTTAAAAAAACAATGTATCACGAGAGAAACGAACACACACACACTCACTTAATTAAATTTGCACTATTTATTTGTCGGTTTGTTTCTCTGATACGAATCTTAAAAACTATTTTTAAACCGCTTTGCCATATCTAATTGTGCTGAAATTTTACATACTTGTTCATTTTTGAACAAGTATGATCAAGTAACGTCTTATAAATATTTGGGGACGTACATAACAGCAATCCACGACCCCAAGAAGGAGATCCGTTCTAGAATAGAACAAGTTAGAACACAATTTATAGCCATGAAGAAATTTTTAACATCTAGAAGCACTGATATGATACTAAAATTACGTATGCTTAGATGTTATGTCGTTCCTGTTCTTCTATATGGTGTCGAATCATAGACACTAGACCCTGGTACTACCGGAGAATACTAAGTATATCTTGGACCGACAAATTAGCAAATAAGGAGATTTTGAAGAAAATTAATAAAACTCCAGAAATATTAAAAACAATCAAATTAAGGAAAATAAAAATACCTCGGCCACATCTTGCGAAATGATAAATACTGGCTTCTCCAGATAATTTTGAAAGGACAAATTCAAGGGAAAAGATCAATAGGAAGACGTCAAAATTCATGGCTTAAAGATATTCGTCGTTGGTTCAACTGTTCGTCAATAGAAATTTTTCGTATGGCTGTGTCAAAGATTTTAAAAGAAGAAGAAGAAGAAGAAGTTCATTTTTGAAGACAATACACTAATCAATCAACATATTGAACAATTAATCATATTCTCGTCACTGTCATATAGACAACATTAGAATATCTGATAGATGTTTTACTATATAGATATATGGTATATATGTAACAATAATGAAAAACTTTTTCAATTATAGACAAAAAAAATTGTATGCCGATGCTCACTTTGTACAAATTTCGCTTCACATATCGACAATACGAATCGAGTGTTGTACCGTTGTACGAATGTGGTTTTTAGCCGCTTTGTTTATTTACGCGATCGGGGAATCGAACTCAAAACATCGGCGTTATACGGGACTCGGTTTCTTACAATTTCCATAATCCAAACAATCGAGAATTATGGGACACTTGCTTCGGTTTAAAACTGTTTATAACGCCGATGTAAACAATTTCCATTCGTTTTACTTTGCCACATGGCTTCTATAGCTACGACTTATTTTATTTTTATTATTATTATTATTTACCTCTAATTCGTTAATATTTATCATTTATTTGTTATATATTGATATATATATATATATATATATATATATATATATTTTATTTTATTTTTTTACTATATTTTTAATGGTCGATTTTATAAATAGACGACTGGGAACGGTGTTGAAATTTTTATGAGGTGCGCAAAACGAAATTGTCGTCCCCACATGGTAATTATAGAATACAAATATATGCCACTGATTATATTAACAATACTATTCTATATAACTTTAGTTATATATTATATATATATGTTATAAATATTATAGATTTATTATTTTAATATTCATTAATCATTTTATTTATGTTGATACATCGTAAATTTGGCAATTTAATATGAAATCGTTTCACATATTAATTATAGTATAAAGTTTTATATTTTAATTTGAAACATAATGAATGAATATATATTATTCAAATGAATAATAATATTTGTGGATACGATTATGTAATTATAATCGGTGTCAAAATAAAGGTGATCAACTTTATTATACAATAATAATGAAACGAGAGCGTAACGAAATAAGTTAAAAAAAAAATGGTCGTCAAAATTTGGTTCACTTTGAAAAGTTTTAGAATCGATCGAATACGAAAATTTACAAAATGCAGAGACAATTTTTGTAAAAAGGAGGGCGTTTTTTACAAAAGAGGACGTAATTTAATAAAAAAGAAAATTGTCCACTTCAAAGGAATGACGGTTGGTCATCTTACTAAAATGACTATCGTTTAATGAAACAATTTTTTTTCAATGATAAATTTAAAATGCATTATAGTTATAATTGATTATAGGGACATTAGAAGAAGTTGATATTATGAATTAAGAAAAAAAAATGAAAATTTTAACATTTTTTTTTCAAATCCTAGATATTTGATTCATATTAAAAAAAATCTAGATATGTCATTAACATTATTGATATTGTATATAAAATTTTATACAACTTTTATTCATAACAAACTCTCTCTCTCTCTTTCTCTCTCTCTGACACACGCACACACACACACACACACACTAACACATTGTGCCACACGTTGATACAATTGAATTTTTATTGTGAGTATTCTTCCATGCGGATATTATGCGCAATTGTCCAAAAGAATGGCATCAATAGGCGCGGTGGTCTACGATTATATCATCGTTTAAAAGGTGAATTCTGACATAAAAAAAAACGTATACATTTATTTATAAAAAAAAGGATAAAACCCTGCCATCAATTTCATGTTATGCAATTCCATTGTATCGAAAATGAAATAGTTATTTTGCGAAATTTAAAAGAAAAAATGTGCGTGTAATAGAATAATAATAGATAAAAAGAAGCAACTTTCGGTCAATCGATTTCTTTACGAATCCATTGTTCGATGGGCGAATGAAAGAAACGAAATATGATTTAATCAACCGAATTTATTTCTTTTCGATAGATATATTTCGATCATGTAGAAGTTTTCGTGATAGGTAAGAATTTGAAAATATATTTCAAATTCATATATATATATATTGTCTATTGCGTTATCGGTTAAACTGACAAGTATAATAATAATATATAATACAAATAATATTGGTTCAATTCTAATAAAAACTATATGAAGTTATTACAAATATATATTTATTTCTAAATTTCGCGCATTATTTTACGACTGTTTCGGAACATAAAATATAATTTTAAATCCATTTAAAACCGAACAATAAAACTTAATCTCGCAATCGAACGCAGTTCTTAAATATAAATTTCCACGGAATTTTTCATAAATTTACTGCGAGGTTATAACGAGCTGAGATTTACGATTGTAAAATAGTAGAAAAAAATGAGAAAAGAAAATACCAAAAAAAAAAAAATCATAGTTAAAAATAAATTTACGAAGTAATCCACGCGTCAAAAAGCGTCATAAAATTATTATATATATATACATTTTTTTTTGTCAATAATAACTGAGCCCATTCACGTGGATTTGGTATCAAAACAGTAAAAGATAAGTTGAGGCGTCGCGACGTCGTCGTACTCTGATGAAAAATAGGAAAAATCGTTTTAAACTCGAATATATAAACCAAAACATAGAATTTATTTGTTTTTTTTTTCAGTTTATTTAACATTTTTTCGATATAAGCATCATAATATATTTTTTTAAATTTTTATCCAAAACTGATATTTTGAATAAACATTTTAATTAACTAATTTATATGATATCGAATTTGAAAAGCATTATAATAAAAATATTTTTATACAATATTGATAATAATATAATATTAAACTTAAATTTACTGTATATATATATATATATATATATATATATATATATATATATATATATATATATATATATATATATGAATAAAAAATTAATCAATTCTTAATTAAAATTTACTAATATATGGCTTATATAATAATAAATTTATCGACAGTTTCAATATTAATTTTTTGTTGTTTTAAATCGAAAAAAAAAGTTATAAAAAAGTTTAATTATATTCTAAAAGCGTTTTGAAACTAAAATTTGAAAAACAATGACAAAATAACAAATAAAATATATATTTTTTCAATTATTAAACTCGAAAATTTTAGTTTAAATAAACTATATATTTAACCATTTGCATTCTGTTTCGCGGCGTTATCTGCCATTTTCTTAATCCATACAAAAAAAAAAAATAATGTATACATAAAAATATTTTAATTTACACGCTTCTGATGTTTAGTGGTGCTTATATAGAATATATGGACCTATTCAACAAATTTCTGAACCTTAAAATAAAAACAATTTTCGCCACTATTTCAAATTAAAAAAAAAATAGTATATTGAGGTATATCGACACACACACATATATATATATATATATATATATTAGTTGTATTTTCACAATATTTATACGATGATAACGTCGATAAGCCGACGTCGTATACCCCGTTAAGGATCAATCGGAAGCGTTTTTATTGATAATATATTAACGTCGACGTCGTCGCATTAGGTTTGTCGACCTTGTGCCCGTGGATGAGGAGCGGCCATGAGATTCCTGCGGGTTCAGCAGCTTCTCAGCACCTGTGCACTGTGGCTATCGGCCTCAGTAACGGGCCAAAGTAAACATTTGCCGACGCCGAAAACGACGACGTCGACGCCCGACAAACCGATAAAAAACGCTTAAGTCCAACGCTATTTTTTCACATGTTTTTCGTCATATGGGCGCCGCGAACGCACGCGATCACGCACACATTAACGTCACATTTATAACGTGGTCTTCTTCATTTTCACTCTTAATCGTAATGTCGCAGTGTAAAAAGTTTTCGTTTTTTTTTTTTTTTTCCACCGTATTACGATTGTCGCATTTACGATACGACGTGCGACGCAATACTATATATTGCAATATTACGATATTATTTATTTTTTTTTTTTAAGTCAAAATTTATAAATATATAGTTTAATAAATTGTCATACGTCTCCATATATAGACCGGATTCGAATGAATGCATTAATATAAATCATTTCTATTTTTTTATTTATTTATATAATAAAATATTTTTATTAATTATTTCAAATAAATCATCACATCAATCTTGCTAATTTTTTTTTTTTTTTTTTTTTTGATAGATTAAATTGATAATTTATATGTGTACAATTAATTAATGTCGACTCGGATATATAAGATTTCTTTCGAATTTTTTATAGAATTCCACATAAATCTTATGAACGTATTGACTTTTATTTTTGATCTAATTGCATATTATTTGAAAAAATTTATATTGATACAACATTGATATAATTTATATTAAAAAAAAATAATTATCCGATGAAAAAAAAAAGTAATTTTCTATACACATTTACGTGTTTTAAAATATTTCGCAATACATATAATACTTAAACCAGTTTTAATAATAAACGAATGAATAATTATAATTTAAGATATACTTAAATATATTGTCATATTATAAATCATTAGATCGATTGTTTTAATATAAACGAAAATTGTAATCAAAATTTTCGTAGCTACGCGAATATAATTATAATATTTATAATAATGTTAAGAAATAATTTCGTATAAATAAACATCTGAGAATGAGGACCCGGAAGAAATTTCAGAAAAATTAAAGAAACATGAAATTATTTTTAAAAGTTTATATAAAATATACCCGGAACCGAGTGAGCTCATAAGGATTAAATTATTGCGTAAAAATGTCTTCATAAATTAAATATAGTTATTTTCAATTTATATCAATATAGAAAATCGTTAATATTCTTTTATTAGAATAAAATTTATATTACAATTTCAGATTTAACAATATATTGTTGACAATATCCTCAATAAAATTGTATATAAATATGTATATAGAATAAACTTAATTTCTATTTGACACATAGTTTGTAACGGACAATAACCGTTCATAAGCAACAATTCAATACTCGATTTTACTTCAACAAGAAGATCGCCACGTTTCAAAATCGTGCATAAATGAGATTAATTTCAATATTAATTATAAATTAAACGCTTTATCAAGAGGGAAACCGTGCATAAATTGAACGCTTTAGCTGAGAATCTTCGGTCTTTGTCAGTGGAATACAATAGACAGAGTTTATTTACATTTCGTGTAAAGTCAAGATAGTGTTAAGCAGGCCTGGCGTTGATGGAATATTCAAATGACGATATATTCAATACGCGTATAAATTTAATTTTTGGCTATATTATTAAGCCAAAAATATAAATAATACATATATATATATATATATATATATAATACACATTGTGTACGATATTAAATTATATATATATATATATATATATATATATATTTTTTTTTTTATCGAAGGAAATTAATTCTTCTTGAATAATAAATAAAAGAAAAATAAGCTAATTTCGTATTGTTTCTTAGTATTTGTAAAAACATGCTCTAATTTTGTTTTATTTCGTATTTAAAACCTTTTACGATCTGGAAATGTTTTTGATCATCGCATAACGTTTTATACACTGAGGCATTTCCGA
>JANIJI010000011.1:2880000-3100000 GCA_024500535.1 Leptonema lineaticorne | reverse complement strand
TTGAATAAAAACATTGCCAAAATTTTTTTTGTTTGTTACTAAACTAAACAAAACGATGGACTTTATTATTGTACATTTTCTCTTTTAGATCCTAAAACTTTTAACTGCCCTTCGGGAACGATCATAAATTTTGTCTACATAAATATACATTCTGACACAACATATAAAATATATTCTGAAAGTTTCGATTTAATTTTATAATATAATTAATTATACCGTATTTATCGTACATTGCTTGTAGTGAAAGTTGCGCAAAATAAAACAATCGTCAAATAAAATTTTATATATCCTACAAAATTGTGAAATACTTTGAAACTAACAAAATTAATAAAATAAAAATTGCGTTCATAGTTATTATGATTCGCATGATTAATTAATGAAAATTAATTATCGCCAATGCATTACTTGTTTTTAGAGTAAACTTTAAGATCATAATATATTTATTTTATAAGTAAAGAGCTAATATTATAAGTAAATTTATAATATTTTTGTCTCATTTTAATTATGTATATTAAAATATTACCTATACTCCTTTTCACTATTTCAGTTTATATTATTTTCTTTTAATATATTAATTTATATTATTTAAATAAATTCTTTTTCATATGATCATCGATTCCTATTATTCATTCATAATATTCCAATTTCAGAAGATTGTTTATATTTACAAAGATTGTCTTTAAAAATTTTGGAGCAAAATACGTTTAAAATAAAAATTAAATATAGTTTAATTTATATCTCAATAGTGAAAATAAATGTTGAAAAATTGAATTTGGTAACTCGACAACTGATTAAACCATAAATTCCAAACTTAGCATTATATATATATATACAAATAAAATGGTAATTATTTACTAATGTGATCAAAAAAATAAGATATAATTATTCATTTAAAACTCAGGTAAATTGTAATTTTTTTTCATTGGTTAGTAGGACTATCTATAACATTTGCCAAGCGTCTGTTTGTCAAAAGGTTTAATTATCTCCGCGTTACACGTGTTTTCACACTTCTTGGTTCTTTCATCACGATAATACACCATGTCACACTGCGTTGATTCTTCGCGACTTATTTGCCAAAAACTCGATTCATATCGTTCCACAACCACCGTATTCGCCTGATTTGGCTCCGTGAGACTTCTGGTTATTCAGCAACCTCGAAAAGCCAATGTAGAAGGTCTTGAAAGCTATACCGGAAAAAGACTATTTTGACTGTTTCGAGTTCTATCGGATGGGGATTACTTTGAAGGGGATGAAATTGATTCGGAAGAATAAATGAAGAGTTTACATTTTATAAACAAATTCATCTTTTGATCACAATGTTATTATTAACTAATGAAAATAAAATTGAATATATATATATATATATATATATATATATATATATATATATTATTCTCTAAATTGAACGATAAAAAAAGGCTTAAACAACTTTAAATTTACAATATGAATATTAAAGATAAAATATAGGTGAACGACGCCGTTCCTAAAATAAATATGTTCCTGGGCGCCGAAATGACCAGCGCCGGCCCTGAACAGTGCTCATTAGCGCCATCAGCAACGCCGGCTCTGTCGTCACACGACGCCGACATCGAATTTCAAAAAAAAAAAAAAAGAAATTAAAAAATATAAAAAAAATCAGAAATAAAGTAAAAGCGCGCCAAAAAAAAAAATAATACGAAAATACGTATTTAAACAGAACAAAACGGGAATAAAGAAAGACACGAAAAACTTTTGAAAAATCCGCCGAAAAATTAAAACGAAAAGTATTAAACGAGCCGTGACAGAAAGTAGCGCGTGCGCATTTTTCCGCGCTATTTACTCGAATCGTTCCCACTGTCGGCACTTATTTGTGTGTATGTGTGTTATGGATTTATATATATATTTATATATATATATATATACATCAGGGATGAACAAGTTCCTATATAATCCAAATCATATTTCAAATACGTATCGAAAAGATATACAAAAAAAAGTATTGTATTATAAAAATATTTTTACAGAAATTATATATATTGAAAACATATAAATAAAAGTACAAAATATGTGTATTGAATTTAAATATTAAAATTTAAATACATTTTTCGAGAGCCACAAATAATCTTTCAAAGAGACGCAGTTTGACTACCCCCGCTGTATGTAAGTATTGATTTTCCCAGAAATTCTTTTCATTTATCCGATAATTTAAATTTAATTGATTTCAAATCACTTTTTAATTGTTTATTTTATGATATAATAAAAAAGAAATAAAATATTTATTATTAATTTAAAAATTATTATTAACAAAATTTTGGCACGAATTTGATCGACATCGTTCATAATTGTATAAATGAAAAATTAGTATATAAAATAATAATAATTTCCGATAAATAAAATTAATATATTTTTCTATATACTTTAATTCTTGTTAACGATAATAATTTAATAAAATAATAATAATAATAAATGATTGATAAATAAGAAAAGAAATTACAAATATATATTTGACGTTCGTTCAAACATATTTTTGTTTATGCGCTCGTTGAAATATATATATAATATATCGTCGTAGATTTTCACTAAAAAGATCGTCGAATTAGCATCTCACGGGAAAAGCGGATAAGGATACGACGAAATATAAGGATAAGACGATGAAAAACATCACAGGATGATTTATTTACAATCGAAGATCCCGCGGGAATTTCGGCACCGAAACGTCTGACTAAGCTGACTAATTTTAACGAATGTTATATATTGCTTCAAAATTATTATTATTATTATTATTATTATTATTATTATTGTTGTTGTTATTCTAGTAATTTGTATGACGGTTTGTTTTTATATTATATAAACATCTCGTTTACGATGTTTAAAAATAAAAAAAAATATTAACGTACATCGATATTTTAATAAAATATCAATTTTTATTTATTTTATTGTATATATATATATATATATATATATATATGTGTGTGTGTGTGTGTGTGTGTGTGTGTATAAAAGTTTAACTGTCAGAAAATTTATTATGTTCAATTTCGAAATTTAAACATACTTCATACATTTTTAGTGTAATGATTATGAAAACATGTGAAAAATTGTTAAAATATAATTTTCATTAATTAAATTTTTAATAAATATTATCATAATTTTTAAAAATATATAAGATAGCTTTACTGAATCAAAAATCAGTAAAATCATTTACTGAATCAAAATCATAACTATAAAATATTATCCTTATAAAAAATAATTAAATGAATATAACCTAATAATATTTGTCGTTACAGAAAATGTACATTTTTTTAATATGAATAAAATCACAATATATAGCAGGAATTGCTAACGAATCGATTGCAAAACTATTTCTGATAAATATTGTTAATAATTATTCATGTACTTTTAATTCCTCCGAACGTGAATTTTTTGATCCTTTAAATAATTATTGTTGTTGTTTTTACGTAAATAAATAAGCCATATATCTATATTTTAATACGAATCGTAATCATATTATTCTTTCATAATATTTTTTTTCTAAAATATTAAAATCAAATTATCAACAATACAACGCATTTTTATAACAACTTATTCATATTTATCGAACAATTAGTACGATTTATACATTGCATTTTAAAGCATCAATCTATCTTGAAAAATAGATTTTTTAATTATCACTGGTAAAGAATGCCGCTATCAAAAGTTGATTATGGAAATTTCTATCTCAAAAAAAATTTTTTTTAATATGTATTATATTTATCTATTCATACATCACTAGAATACACTTTATACTGAAATATATTGAATAAATATAAAATGCCTTTTACATTTTTTATCCCTTAGACTACAAAATTGTGACAATAGATCGATCGCGACATACTTTTGAGATAAAAAAAAAATAGATATTATATTAAGAATAGTTGACCACCCCTTATATATAGTATATATATATTTATAAAACGATGTCACTTCACGCACAAAATATAATAATTCGTCAAAATTTTAATAAGAACGTGACACGGTATAAATGCATATGTCTAGAATGGCACCGGTTCGTCTGTCAGTGAATTCAATATGTTCCATTTCGTTACTATAAAACGACACGACCCGACACCGAGATTTTCTGAACGAAAGCAGAAAAAAAAACCGCCTTTCCTGTTGTATGTAATACGAGCCGAAGCACAAAACGGGGGCCTGAAAAAAAATCGCTCGTTTTCAAAAAAATTTCGAAGAAAATCACACGAGAATTTAAAACCTATTTTGACACAAATGGTCCGTTTCGAAAATTGCTAAATATACTTTAGTTTCCTGGATGCAAAATAATATATATATATATATATATATATATATATATATATATATATATATATATAAAGGTTGCTAAATGACATATCAATTAAAATTTCAAAATATTTTGTTGAACTAGAATTCGAAATATATATATATGACTTTATTCATTGAATAAAACACATTTTCATATTAGATTTTGAAATGAATCTAAGATCAATACAATTTAGATATATAATAAAAATTTATTTAATTTACTTATAATATAACGATTACGAACATTTATATAATAAAATATACAATATTATGAATGTAAGATTAGAAAAATGTTAAAAAAAAAATAAATATTTTTTAATTCGCACAAATATATAAAAATAATTTTTTCCGCAGTCGATTCGCTACCTCGTTATTTTTATTGTTTCGCCATCACGTTTCGCGGTTCAATAACATTTTTAATATAAAAATATAATTGTACAAAAAATATAAAAAATAAAAGCAAACGAGCATTTGCATATGATTAATTCGACAATACCTGCATTAATTATGAGATCATCTTATATTTTAACTGTAGCGTTGGTGTTCTGTTTATTTTGGCCGCTGGCTTATTTGTTTCAAAAATTGGCCAATTCGTAAAAAAAGAATGAAAATAAATGATGAAAAAAATCGCTGAATTATTATAATATATATATATATATATATATATATATATATATATATATATATATATATATATATATATATATATATATATATATATATATATATATATATATATATATATATATATATATATATATATATATATATATAATGGATAATTCTGAAAAGTTTTCAAAGTGCGTTGTACAGAAATAAATATTTATTACGGTATATTTTTTCGCATGTATAAATTTTGTCCGCTTTTTTAAATTATGCTTGAAGTAAAATAATAAAATCCTTGAATTATTATTGAATTGATCGTTTAATATTTAATTTCATACTGAAATAATAAAATATTTAAAATAGAGAGATATAAATTATTATATATAATGTATATATATATATATATATATATATATATATATATATATATATATATATATATATATATATATATATATCAACTAAAATATATGATTCTTATATTATATAAATTTTTGTTGTTTTTCACAATATTCGTTATATTATATATTCAAATTAACGTACATAATGAAAATTTATATTATTTTTTAAATATTTGAAGAATGAATCTTTAGGTGATGAATAGTGTATATATAGATAAAATAATTATTTTCATATTCATCAAATTCAACTTTTCATATCAGTTTTATTATCATCCTTACAAGTGAAAAATAAATTGTAATTATTTTTTTTAATTTAATTAAAAATATATAAATAACATTGAAATGCTTATCTATTATTTAATAAATTAATTAATTAATATAAATATATATATATATATATATATATATATATATATATATTATATATTTTAAAAATAAACAAACAATCCTAACTCTAGGACACAGTAGCCCGATTAATTGTGAAGGACGTTGGAAGGAAACGAGTGGTCCTCGAGCCGTCTTTCTTGCATCCAACAACGGTCCAGATTATTCTCGAAGATTCCCCCCTATTTTTTTTTTTTTATGAAACGTCAATCTTGCGTGTTATTTCAACGTCAAAATGAAAACGCCTTCGCGCCTCGAGTCGTATTAATGAATGCCCGTTCGCGTGGCTCATTTTACCCACTATTGCAGCGGATCGATTACTAAAACAGGGCTGTCCAATCGGCGGTACGCTGCAGCCGCCGTCGCGCATTATCCATAATTATTTATTTTTTTTATCATCATTTCTATAATAAAAAAAAGGCATACGTTACCATTTAAATAATCTACTATATACTATAGACTATAAATATCCGTAATACATTTTTATTTTAATAAATAATAATTATTAAATATGTGATATTTGATGAACAATCATAACCAAATTTTAAAATTACACATCTATATATTAGAATATAATTATGAAAACGTCAAAAATGTTTTTAAATAAACATATATAAATATACTGATCTTGATGATTTTGGAACGTAACATCGGCGATAAGTAAAGGATTACTATATTAAATTTAATCTGTCTTTAGCCTTAGAAATAAATACTAGCTCACTAATTTTTAATTACTTTTTTTTTATTAATGTATTGATTAGTATCATACATTGATTTTTCTTTGATATCCAATATATAAATATTAAAATAGATATCTTCAAAATTAATCGTTCGTTCTTATATTCTGGAAATTTTGAAAAACATAGCTTTGCTCTTTATATGAATGAATATACGTTTGCTTAATATCACGAGCATGCGAATGAAATAGGAGTAAATAGTTGAAAAGCGGTGATATAGTCGGTCAGCGATGACTAGCGGGACAAAGAGAACACTTGATGTGTTTCAAGTGAATAAGGAATTGCCCACCAGATGTGAAAATATTCACAAAGAGCTTCTCAAACTGTTGAAAGCTTTAACAAAAACAATTCTGAATAATTAAAATTTTCGCTATGCTCGACAATGTTATCTAAAGTATCGAAAATTATTTAAAATATCGATTAATATAATATTTTTTTGTTATAAAATATTAAAAATTTTGAGAATAAAAGATGAAAAAATGAAAAATTACTAAAGAGATGGAGTAATTAAGCGATAGAAATGACAAGAAGAATCTTCGTTTCAGCCTCGCGGATGACTGAGGAAAGAAAGTGATGGAGAATTATTATATGAAGCAAACGTTCGATAAATAAAATCATCAAATGATCCTTTTTATTCTTATTGAACAAAAATTATAAGTTGTATTTTTGTCTATATGATCATAATATTTTTATTCATAAATTACCTACTCGATAATAGAAATAAATTATTAATAAAATAACTTTATTATATTTATACCTCAACCATATATATTGAGAAATACTAAAGACACGACAGTCCAAATAATATTGGAAAGAAAAATTCACGAAAATAAATCAATAGGAAGACGTCAAAATTTATGATTTAAAGATCTTCGTCGTTGGTTCAACTATTGGTCAATAGAAATCTTTCGAATGGTTGATTCGAAAGTTTCGTTAATCATGTGAATCGCCAATCTTTTTAAAGATACAGCGTGAAGAAGAAGATCAATATATATATATATATATATATATATATATATATATATATATATATATATATATATATATATATATATATACAATATAATTTAAAAATTATAACGAATGCACAAAGATAAAATGGAATAAAAATTTGAGAAGCTGTGTAACGTCATTCAGGAGTGGGTATTGTCGTCGAAATGTTGGCTGGCAGAGAGCGAAAAAAAGGATTTCAGATATTCGGGCTGATGATGGAGTGTTCGTGGGTGTCACATTGTTGAAAAACCACTTCGCCATCATACAATTTTCTCCCTATTCATATAGAAGTGATTCGACTTTAAACCACGTTTCGTGGACAATTTATATGATAAAACTCTTCAACCTATCTATCTATATGCCCCCCCCCCCATTATATATATATATATATATATATATATATATATATATATATATATATATATATATATATATTCTTTCCAATTATCCACTGCGTCAATATTTATCTTTTTATCTATCTATAGAAAATTTCATTCTAATTTCAAATTCGATAAAACGATGAATGTGTGAAAATTTTCACCATTCTATATCATTGTAATAAAATAATATTAGAGGATTGAAAACAATTAGTGTATTTTTATGAAATTAAAATCGCAATGAACGAAATATATATATCGTATAATGTTATTAAATATAAAACTTTTGAAACAAATATATTTTATTTAATAAAATTAAAATTAAAAGAATATTTCAAATACTTATAAATAAATAACAAATTTGTGATTGAATTAAAATTTGTTACAATATCAAAATAAAATATTAATTTTTATATTTTCAAATTATATAAAATATTATTAATGACATTTATTTATTATTTTAATTTTAATATTTAATCTAATTAAAATTAATACATTGAATGAAGACGAAAAAAATGTTTTTATGCTATATAAAAAAAATAAATATTTAATCAATTATTTTGCTATAATTATACTAATATTTATTCATGTAAAATAATTTTACACTACGATATAAATTCACCTTTTTTTCTTTCAAAAAAAAAAAAAAAAACATTAAATTTCTAACGCACAATTTGTTATAATGCGATTTGGCGAAATGTCAGCTGACAAATACTTATTATTTGACGTTAGCTTCCTTCCATTTTATTTTTATTTTATTTTTTTTTTTCACTTAGATCTTTTCACTTGCCATCGAAGTTAATACAATACAGGAAACGGCGCTTAAAGACACAATGTGTGGTCACTGTCACATTTGGGGGGGTCTCTACCATAAAATCGGTAATATTTCAACAAGTGCAACGTCTAAAAAATATCTATAATTATTTTTTTTAATTTTATATTTATTTTTTTTCATATTTAAAATTTTATAAATCAATAAAAAATAATTATATATTAATTTATATTAATAAAAATATAATTTTATTTAATATAATATATTATATAATACCATAAACGAGTTTAATTAAAAAAGTCGATAATGAATAATTATTAAAAAAAAAACATTTTTAACATTAAATTTTATATATAATTATACAATATATTTTAGTGTTATTTTTTTTCGTGTTATTTTATATTTTTGTCAAATTTTCAGGACACATGTGCGTGAGTTCTTTGGTGATTAGTCGCTCATAAATGGGGGGGCTTTGTCAGATGACAATGTCTAATTCCCAAAATACCTGTTAAACTGGGGGGCCATTATGCGAAAATTGACCGTAGGAAATGTGTTCCATTCTTCGGTTATTTGACACGTTTAGCTTCTCAATAGGATTATACGAAATTCCCCCTCGTAGACACAAGAGATCAAAAACCATAATAAACACGCACACAACGTATAATTAATATCAATTATATAATTATTTTTGACAAGATAAAATTTCAATCAAATACAATTTAATATAGAAAAAAAAATGTATTACAATTTGATAAATTTAAAAATATGCAGAATAATCAAAATTTCGTATGTCTATTTTATTAGATAAACTTATTAATATAATAATTTAGATTTATTATTTTATTTATAATTATAATACATTATATTGTCTCGATTACAAATTGTATTAATTCTATCTATTTAATCTAGCTTAGCTTATGGTTATGTTAGTAAGAATTGTATATAGGAAAATTTATAAGAATAAACCTAGTTAGTAGCTCATATCAATTAAAAAAAAATAACCATTAATAACAATCTTATTATAAAATTAATTTTCTATTTCCACAACTCAATTTTATAGAAAAATTATATCCACTCAACACTTATTTATACTCAATATGTATGAATAATATTTATTTTTCGTAAAAATTTCTTTATAAAACTTTTGCATATATTTTGTTTTTCCGAATCGATATCGATTTCGTATTACGCTTTTTTATTTAAAAAAAAATCCGAAATTATTATTTTAATTAATATGAATTAATCGATTAACACGATTAAAAATCGTACGCAGAAAGTCGTAATTCAATTTTTGCCGATTCATCGACGTCCGGATTTTGGATTCGTTTTCTTTTTTTATTTATTATTTTTATTTATTTATGTATTTTTGCGATTTTTTTTCCTATTTATTTCGTGTTCGTCATCTTAAGACGGATGTGTCATTTTTCTTTTTTTTTCCTTTCGTTTCTTTTTTTTTTTTTCATCTTCTTTAATTCTTGAAATCGGTCAAAAATCGGACAGGTTCGCATTAATGCTGTGAAATGAAATAAATCGTACGTTTTGTAAATTTTGCACGTACGTTATTTTTTTCCTAATATATAATAATAATATATGTATATATTTATAAGAATATAAATTTTTCGACATGTTATAATTTTATTCAATAAAAAATTAAAAAAAAAAAAAAGATTATCCATTTGAATGTTTGAATATATATTTGTTCGTTAAAAATAAATTAATTTACATTATTCAACTATAATTCTATATTTGACCGTCTGTAAAAGATGGACACGTGCTTAAAACGAAACATAACAAGAATTTCGAAATAATAACAATAACAGTGTGTCTCCGGTTTTGCAAAATCATAAACCGGAAAATGTCGACGACTGATTTACGGCAAGACACTCCCGTTTCGATCAAAGTGTCCTAGATTAGTACGAACTTAATTACCGGAAACGGACGGCAATCGATTCCGATTGCGATTCATCAACGGTGTTTTCGTATTAATTGCAATTTTTTGAAAAAATATAAATATAATTGTTAAAAATATCAATATTGTCATACAATATAAGAATGTTCAATTATCGATACGTGTATAAAATATATGAAATAGAAGCCGCTTAATCGAATATATTCTCATATTGATTCAATTAAATGATGAATTGAATAATGTAAAAAAATATTTTTAAATACGCTTTCTTTATTTTGATCTTAATAAACAATTTATATATATATATTTATAATCGATCGAATTTTTTTTGAAATCATTTTTTCAGTTCTGCTTTCTGTTCGATAATTTTGTATATTTTGAAAGCAGTTCAGTTTTGCTGTGACAATAAAAAAATTTCTATAAAAATTACATATATAAATACTTAAATATGCTTCTATTTGCACATCAAATGCTCTTAAGACAATTTTAAGCAATGTGAATGTTCGAACATTTTAAATAATTATATAAGATTTTTAATTATATGGACGAATGAAATGCACGTGAAAATATCCATGCAGTTATATATAAAATAAAACGATATTTTTATATGGAGTGTATTATATTTTTATATCAAAAGTACAAACAGTATTAAAATTATTGATAATATATCAAGCATTTTATCATATTATATATGAAAAAGTGATAAAAGTATTTAGTTGAACGCAATATCTAAACACTAGATGAACATTAAATAATTGTACATTTTTTTTCTATTTGACCATTTTTGTTAAAATCGTAATAATTAAGATTTGTAAATTATAATTCAAAGGTAAAATATTTTCATTAATATCTTTTTTTTTTTCAAAGAAAATATTTTATTTTCGTTCGCAACACTTGTAACAACACGTGCTGGCGTAATTCTTTATCCCCCGTGGACATCCGACAGAAATCCCAGAAGCTCGTTATTAATGAGCCGAAACTTTACTAATTTTGGGATATTCTCCTTTTTTTTTTTCTTTCATTTTCATCCCCCTAATTTTATTACGAAACTTCCTCGATTCTGTTGTGTGTGTATGTGAAATTATGCGAAATTCGTTGAGTATTCATAAATTTCAGTCAGATCTGAATACAGATACGGTGTCATTTCAGATGACCAGATCTAGATTTCTTGGAAAAAAAACCAAAAATATGAATAAAATATTTTGAATTTTTTTTGGAATTGAATATTGTAATGAATGTAACTAACATTACAATTTTAATATGCTAGATTTAAATTTTGTTAATTTATAATACAGCATTTCTATCATTTTTATATTATAATAGAAAAATTTGTAGTAATTATCTTTGACAATTAGTAATGTAACTAGAAGAAGTAAAGTTATTTATAAGTGAAATATATTTTGACAGCATCATAAATAATTTTACTTATGGTCTATCTATTTTAATTTTTTTTTCAAACAAACTTTCAAATTGATTATAAATAAATATGATATTAATTCATAATACATATTAATTCTAAAAGTTTTTTTTTAAACTATCAGTTAAATTCGATTTATCGTATTTTATATAAAATAAACAAATTTAAATTTGATGAAACTGATTAATAATACATGTAATCAGAAATTTCTTGAAGTATTAAAAAAAAAACATTGATACAGCGATTGAAACCCTTAATGTATAATTAATAAATTTAAATATTTGTATATGTTTATCAATTTTACGTCAATGATTAAAAACACAGAATTATGATAATGTATTTGTAATTAAGCAAAAAAAAAAATACGTATTTAAAAATATATGAATATAAATGTTATCCGTCAAAAGTTGGCTTATTATATATTCGATGTTCGAATTGAATCGGTTTTGCGGATACAATAATAATTGAACGAAAATAGACAAAAAAAAAAAGAAATAGAATCGTAAGAAATCAACACTGAACAGAACGGGCGTATATTTATTTTCTATTTTTTCCATCGTCATATCTTCCACCACGTCTTCTCATCTTCTTGTATGGATGTGTTGTTGTCAGGCTCAGACTGCTTGCCGCCGGATGCCGCAATTAAAGTCAACAAAATTCCTCAGAAACTGTCGGTTCACGACCGCCATTTATTTTTTTTATTTTATTTTTTTCTTTTTATCCACTTTTTCTTCTTCATCCACTTGAGATTTCAGCCCACCGAATTCTTGACATTCTGTTTGTTCACGGACCCTTTGAAGTGATGAAAAGAATATATGCTAAACGAAAGATGACAATACAACGGAACCCAATTGGCATACAACTGAATCTCATATGTAACTCATATAAAAATTTTCATCAACCAATCATTGAAGCATCCCCAACATTTTCTTGCTATAACGATTTTGTTAAAATTCATATAACATAAAACGATCTTGAGAATGATTTAGCTGAAATAAAATTTATAAAATAATATATATATATATATATATATATATATATATATATATATATATATATATATATATATATATATATATAAACTTACAAAAGTAAGTAAGAAATATGTTGACCTATAAAATAATAATCTTTCATAATATATAAGTTATATAGCACTTAAAATCATAATCATATGAATATTAAATATTCTATATACATATTTTTCAAAATTATATATTATTAATTTATACTTATAAAAAGCGATTTTAATCACCAAATTCGATTACTAGTCAGATAATAAATACATAATAAAAATCATAATAAATATTAATTATTTTCAAGTAAAAATGATTGATAACAGCAATCTTGTATAAATAAAATATACATATGTATTATTAATATGTTTTAACTTTTAAAATCATGAAGTTTTTTAATAATAATAAAATCTAATTTTTCTTTATTTTTAATATTGCATTTATAATATATTGAGTCATCTATTTTCAAATTTAAATTAATATTTTATTTTTCAAAATAATTTTATATTTAAATCTATAGATGTCACTATAATAAAATACTATATTATTTTTAATATTCTTAAATATCTTGAATTATTTTTATTTATCCCAAAATAAATTTAATTACTAAAAATACAAATATCATTATTGCTTTCCAAAAAATGTATATATTGTTCAATCTCTTGTAACTTGTTTTCAATATTCTTCTTTTTATTAATCAATGTAATATTGTCGATGAACAATGGTAATTGAGAATATTTTTTATTTATAATACGAAATTTATCACGTAATCCCTGCAAAATTAAAAAAATAATTATTGTGAAATACAAATATTTGTTGATTGTGATTTTATAGGTTTTTTTTCTTACGTTTAACATTTCAGTTTTTTCTTCGTCACTTAACAAACTGTATCTGTGTTCTTTATTCTCTAATTTTTGCACAGAATTTCTAAAATTCTCGAACTCGTTTTTTCGTTTCAACAAATACGTCGGAGTTTCTCCATATTTATCCAAAAATATGTATTTTAAATTTATATTATTCACAGAAAACTTGTGACCTTTAGAATCATCTACAACACATTTTATTGGTAATTTCACTTTTATATTATTCGCTGATTTGATATTTCTTTTTACAAAATTTTCATGATATTTATCACGTCTTCCATGATTTTTATTCCACGTAGGTAACTTTGGCAACATTTCAGGCAAAAGACAATATCTATGATCTTTTTTCGCTGAGTTTTTAGCACTTACAATATTATTTTGTTGAACAGCGCTAGATTTCTTTTTATTGCTATCGTAATCAATAAAAGAGCCGCTAAAATGGTGTAAATAATGACACTATAAACGAAAATGCAATTATACTAAGCAACATTTCTTAAATTATTTATTGAATAATCCATTAGATAATATGCGATTATATTCAAATTTTATGTACATGGTCTGTCCAATAAAAAACGCAATTGATCAATTGAAGCATTAACTATCAAAGTATACAATTGGGATGTATTTTTGTAGATTTTTGTTATCTTAAATAAAGATCGATTGACAGAAGAACAACGAATCAATCTAAAATCGTTGGTAAAACTCGGAAAAAATAGCTATCAGGATATATATATATAATGTTGAGAATGTTTAATATGATAAATACAGATCAATAAATGAAACGCAAACGTTGAACTATGAAAAAAAATGATAACAAAGCAAATCAAAAATTAGTAATGCAAATGTTTTTGACATTCAAAGAAATATTAATTATAATATACAGAAAATTCTGCCTTTTACATTTAAGTTTTCATCTACAAATTTAGTAAAAATTATCAAAAAGTTTCTAGCTTTTAATTTTATAATTACATTAAATCGTTTTAAATATTCATCATGATTACTCTTCTACAATTTCTTTCTGCTTTTAAAATACATAATGGTTCAAATACATTGAAATCAGAAAAAATAAATTTTCGACCTATGAAGATCTTTAAGAATGTGTTAAACAATAAAAATAATAATGGACCAAGTAATAGAAGAAATGATGTGTATTATAAAGGAACAAAATAAAAGCATTTTAAATTTTAAAACAAGATCTTTTACAACCTAATTTCGCGTATTTATTGGACAGCCTATATATACATATATTGGTATATATATATATATATATATATATATATATATATATATATATATATATATAATATAATAAAAATAAGTCAAAAATAAATTAAAACCATTCATTATATTAAATAGAATCAACTTGTACAAGAATATTTTTATAGCAATCAATATAATAACAAATATCGCAGCAAATTCAGTCATTTCTATATATCATTATCGCATTCATATATTATATAAAAAAAACGATCATAAAATAAAAAAAATACATACATATGAGAGTCCATGTTTAAATTTTCAAATCCTTTTAAGGCATCGTATATGCATTCGTCGTTTTCGTGAAAATTATAGACAGACATTTTTATAAATGTTTGAAAGAAAAGAATATTGATCAAACATTTTCTTTATAACATAGTTATATCGCTATGATATTAGATCCCTATTTAAATAAAATTATATATAAAATTTCAATTGTATTAAAGGGATAAAAGATTTAATTCTCAATATTTTTTTTAATTAAATTTCTCTAAATTTTATTATTTATATAAATTTTGCACTATTTTTTTTAATGAATTCACATTAAAACATATTTTTATTTTTTAGTGTCGTAAAAGCATATTTTTTTTAATATGTAAACAACTTGCCAATCAATCAGCCGGAAAGTTACATAATTTTTTGGGAATAAATTCGCACTATCAACACTGATTTAGATAAATTAAACATTTAATGAAAGTTTACAATTTTATTAACTAAATTGTATGAACATTTATATATAAATGTATTTTCTTCTCTTATAATTATAAAAAAGAAAAGAATTATCTTTTTTTATAATTATAAAAATTTACAAATATTATAAATTAGTTGAAAGTACAAAAATAATTTCTATATATTCTATTGTTCTAAAATACATATTCAATTACACACAATTCTATCATATTCATATTTAACATTATTTAAAGTATAACATTAAAAAAGATTTTAGCGAAACTTATAACGACATTTTTAAATGTATTTTTATTTAAAATTTTGTTCTTAGCTCGAAAACCTATTGCATATTTTAAACAATAAACAAAATTTATTATTATTATTGAATAGAATAGTGTTTTTAATACATTTTTAATATTTTTCTCCATTCTTTCTCATTTACACAGAAATCTCAACATATAATTTTATGATCAATTTTGAAAATCGCAAAGTAAAAGACATTTTCCTAATTGGAATGATATTTACAAAATTCCAACACAAATATTTACAATATCACTAAATCTTCTTTACAACACAAATTACTGTATATAAATTTGAAATGTAATAAAATAATAATAGAATTTTAAGTACTGCTTCCATATTTACAAAAAAACCTTAAAACACTTTGAAACAATTATTAACTACAGAATTTTCATATAATACATTAAATTAATATTTAAGTCGACAGTTCTTAACCTTTTTGAAGTGACGGAAAACTTTTAGCCATAATATAAATTCGCAGATCATTGAAATCAAAAGGCAAAGACAAACACAGTTTTTACTAAAAATTCAACATAATTATTAAATGACAGAAATATGTTTTAATGATGAAAACTTATTATCTTTTGGCGAAGGGAACGTGTCTAATCCTGTTTTAAATACACCACTTTTCCAAAATGTTATTTTTGTCCAAAAGGTTGTCAATTTATCAGTGAATGTCAAAAAGTTTTCTTTTTTTCCTAGAATGCTGATATTGACGCAATTCAAGCAGTCAAAAATACCAAATAAATATGTTGTTTTTGAAAATTAAATATCATTTTGAAAACATTGCACATTACTGAGAAGAGAAAATAATTGTTTTCATTCTCTAAAAACAGATTTTTTTTTATATTTTATAATTTTAATATAAAACATATTTAAATAATTGAAGCATGTTTTTAATGAAATAGTATTAACGTGTAAGAAGAAAGTGTCGTTATATTTAAATTTTGTGTTGTGATAACATAAAAATATAATTAAAATGTCTTTTTACCCTGTCAATTTATATTTATTCATTTTTAAATATGCTTTTTTTAGGCCAAAAAGTGCCATCTCCAGGTAAAGGACTCTTCAGAAATGGAGATATCCACGAGAAATACCATTTACCTCCAAAAGTATCATTAAGATTAGATTTCATTCCTAAATTATAACAATCGTAACTTGTATATTTGGATTCACCAGCCGTTTTTCCATTAAATAAGGAAAAACTGTGATAAACAAAAAGTACACCAGTGAACACAATCAAAACGACATTAATTCCTAAAAGTGATATATACATATTATTATTAGGAAATATGTTTAATACAGATGCAAATGGAAGGAAAAAATTGAACAAACACATCCAATTGATATTTTGCAATTCAATAACTCTTATTAAAAATAATATATTTAATATGAAGGCATATGTGGTAGCAAAAAATACATGTGCTACAAAGAAAAAAAAATATCTAAAATTGAAATAACCAACACAACATCCAAAAAAGAGACAATGATGATCTCTTTTCATTATACAAGTTTTACAGATTGTACAATGCCAAGAACGTGGTGGCATCTTACGATTATCGCAAAACGGACATGACTTCCAGTCTTCATTTTCACTGTCAACGGAATGGCTTTTAATATTTCCTGGGCCCTGAATTCCCAAAGCAAAATTTCCCGCAATATTGTGCAGCAAAAACAACGATGAGATGAAATGCACATTATACCAAAAACTCCAAACTTTATACAACGATGGTAAAATCAAGTACACTTCAATAAAATAAAATCCAGGAATAATGAACATCGTCAAACAGACCAATGCAAATTCAAAATAGCGACCTTTAATTGGTTTCATACTATTAACCTAAAATAATTTCACAATTTTAAATTAACATTAAAACACGTGTTTAACAATACTACCTGTTATACTTACTTTAATTTTCCTTTTAAATTAAATAATCAATCAGTCATTTAATTATATAATATAATGATTGTTGAAATCGCATATTCCAGCAAAGATGTGGTAATTCACAATATTATATCTACAATAAAAAAAATCATCTTATTACATCAATATCATTTCATAAATCCAACACTAATAATACATGTCAATGGCGAAAAGTCCATAAATGTCTATTATTGGATCACCTTTTATCATAGAGAATAAACAATATCTTAAAGGATTTGAATGCATTTAATTATTTATTAAAAAAATATTCGCAAACATGCTAGTGAAAAGTTCAGCACAAACAAATATATCCTTCATATTTGATATTAGTTTATCTTTTCAAAATTCAACCCTTCACTATATGATAATTTAATCGGTTTTATAAAGAATATAAACTATTTTGATAATTGTGGATGTGTAATTTATCTGGGTGTGCATAAAAGAGTCAAATTCTATAATTAAAATTATCCACAATTTTAAAATGTAAATAAAAATTGAAATATTATTATGAAAATTACAATATACACATTTGTACAATCGCAATAGATTTAATTCAAATACAATAAATAATATATGCATTTAAATGCTATTCAGCGATGAAAAAAAATTTGCAATAAAATTTGAAATATAAAACAAATAAAATAAAATTTTCACACAAATTATTTAGAAAAAATATAAAAACATCGCTTATTACTTTAAAATGTTTTACTTACAGCGACGCAACATACATAATACATTATTACTAATAAAGATAATTCTATAATATATATATATATATATATATATATATATATATATATATATATATATATATATGTGTGTGTGTGTGTGTGTGTGTGTGTGTGTAGATAAAAAAACATAAAATGATTATATTATTTACACAAAAACGTGTTAATACAATTTTCATAAAGTAGATAAAAATATTGGTTTTCAACTATTATAAATTGTATATTTGATAAGAAAAAGTTAAAATTTGATTTAAAGTATTTATCATAATATATATATATATATATATATATATATATATATATATATATATATATATATATATATAAAAGTTAACGCCAAATATAATTACGTAAGGTGACTAACTTATATACAATGAAAAAAAGGATACAATGAAATATCATTAAAAATAATTTTAACAGTTATATGCTATAATATAAAGTGACTAACTAGATTAAAAAAAAAGAGGGCAAAAACCAAAAACGGAAAACATTCAGGAGTATCCTTTTCAATGGACGACATAATTCAAGAAAAGAAGACGATTGGTTATTTCAATTACGTCTAACAAATACAAATTAAATTAAATCAAAAAAAAAATATTAATATATAAATTTACAAATGCTTCTAGATTCTAAAAATTATATTTCATTAACATTACATATTGAATAAAAATTTTCAATTCAAAATAAATGTAATTATTCACCATCAAAAAAATACCAATAATATTAATTAAATTATCAAATAAAAAGAAAAAAAAACAAAATATACCAAAATAAATTTTAATGTAAAGTATTCCAGCATATCTCCAATATATATATATATATATATATATATATATATATATATATATATATATATATATATATATATATATATATATATATATATATATATATATATATATATAATCAATTGAGTTATTAATTAATTCAGAAATTAAATTATAATATGTGAAATTATTTAACATATATATGTGAAAATTTTTAATCAATTATACATGTCAAAATAAATGTAATATATACTACAACTACATTACCAAATAGAAAATCAAAAATATTGATATCAAAAAAATATAAATAAATGAAAAATAGAAAATGATCAAATTTTACTAAACAGCTAATAGAAAGAGCGCACGTTTTATGGTTTGATATCAATAACTAACCTAAAAATTTGTTACGCTTCGCTCACAATGTAGCTTAAAAACAATAAATTAAAATCTTTTTTAAAAAGAAAAAAACCTCATATCGTATCGTATATTAAAATCGATATTTATCCATCCAAAATTGGATGATTAAAATATTAGAAATCGACAATAACGATCACAAAACTAAAAATTCGAAGCGAAAAGCACTACACACCACAAGCCACAAATGTCAAATACAGACGTTATGAAATAAAGTAAACTATTATATATATATATATATATATATATATATATATATATATATATATATATATATATATATATATAATATTAAATTAAAAACTAAAACTTAAATATGTTATAATGATGGATGAAATTAATATTCTTTTATATAATATAACTAACATTAATTAACAGTAATAATTTCTCCATAATATCTCAATCAGATAAATATATTCGAAATGTTTAATTAGAAATTTATAATTATTGTAATAAATATATTTATTTGAACTTTTGATAACTTAATATAACAGTAGAGATTTTTTATAATAAATAATAAATATTTCAAAATTTAACTAGTGAAAAAATATAGAGAAGTTTTTATTGTAAATCCAATAAGGGGTCACAATTAATATTATATTAAAATGTATTTCAAAAAACGATCGACTTGAATAAATAATGTTATATAAATAATTGAAGACATATATTACAAAAGTTTTTAAGATCGAAGAGCACTAGTATGGAGCTAAAAAGATGTATGCTTAGATACTACGTCTTTCCCATTCTTCTACATATTGTAACATGGACACTAGACCCAGGAACTGCAAACGTCTAGAAGACTTTTGCAGTTCTCTACTGGAGAATGTAAAAGACATTTTGGACTGTAGAATAGAAGTATATTTTGTAAAATAAAAGTATATTTTGGACTGACAAAATAGCAAATACTATTTTATTATGTATATATATATATATATATATATATATATATATATATATATATATATAAATCACTTTAGAGGCATCTATCAAGAAAATGAAAAATATAAGAAATATTTACCATTCCTGTCACACGATGGCGTTACCTGTATAATAGAAAGTAAACATTGCATCTTTCAAGTTTACTTTCTAAAAAAAAAATCGAAACAACTTCTTCAAAAAACGAAAGCGAGTTTTGAACACAAATAAAATCGTTTCAAAATCGGATTCGTTTTTTCTTTGGCAACATTTAATGAAATTTCTATTGAATTTTTCGTGTATATGAGATTTGACCTTGCGTTCCGACGCATTTTGCACAGCATGACCTACATTAAACTGACGAGAAAGTATTGTGTAATATATATATATATATATATATATATATATATATATATATATATATATATATATATATATATATATATATATATATAACTTTACGTATGTAATGTTTATCTAATTGTTTATTAAAATAAAAACTTTAAAAAGTTCATACTTTTTTTAAATTTAATTATTGAAAACACTTATCTATTATTTCGTTTACAATTACAGGTTGAAACTGAATATAATATTCTGTATTTATTTTAATTGTTTAATTATTTATTGTAATGTTGATGTTTAAAACTATTTGAAAAAGGATAGAAATATATATTTAAGCATGAAATATATAAAATAGTAATTATTGAAAAATAGTAACTATTAATAAATTATTTTATTAAGTTAGGCTATATTCTTATTTATATATTAGAAAATACATATATAATGTTTCATTAATTAAATGAATCAAATAGTAAATGATAAATTGTTGTCTTTTTCAAATTATCTAAATTTGGATATCAATTTATAATCGTGGATATTGTTGATGGCTCATTTTTTAAATTGGATGTAAAATAAAAATAAATATATGTAAATGGGTCATTTTAAAATTAGATGTAAAATAAAATAAAAATAAATAAGTTATAGAAAAGTATTTTTTTCTTTGGGTACCATTATGCAATGTAGTTCAAATATTTACATAATGGATTTAATAAAAGAGCTATTGTGCAGTTATTTATAAGTTCTTATCTTTCTTATGAATAATAAATTATTATTATAAATACTATATAAGTGTTGTTTAGCATACAATATTGTAACACTATATAGTCATAATCTTTATAGAATTGTTTTGATATTTGATAATTTATAGTATGATGTAATAAATGAAATAATATTAATAAAAATGAAATATCATTAAATTAAACAAAATATATAAGCAAATCAATTACTTAGTGAAAGTTTTTATTGAACGTATTATATATATATAATAAACTTTTCAATATTATTTATAAATTAATATCTAAAATTCTTCATTTTATGTTAAAAATTAAATAAAAAGATTCAATTTTTTTATTTCATTACAAATTGACAATTGTAAGTTGTTTTATTATTTGTCCATTCATTAATAAATTTCATTTTTATAGTTCCTTTGGATTCAAAATTACAAATTAAATGAAAAATTTTATGTTATTTTCCGAAATAGGGTAATATTCAATGCCTTGCGCACCATCTCCCGGGTGAATTTTATATGGGTCGCATTGATATTTACCGCCTTGCGCACACTCGCGTTCAATGTCAGCAGTGAGCACAGACACTAGCTCGATTCGGCCGGGTGGCCTACAGACCCAGATTGGGGGCCGCGTGAGCCGCACCGGGGCGCCATGCAGCGCCCCGCGCCCGCGCCGCCGCCCCCCACAGCAGTCACGCGTCCTCTCGGTAAGTGCTTCGTTAGGACTACGCCCCCCGATCGCTTCTTATGTCACCGGTGCTAATGCTTCTGCTGTGCGCCGTATATTATTAAGAAGTGAACGCGCTTAGTATTCGCCATTAATCGTGGTATACGAGTTTAACGAATATATATATATATATATATATATATATATATATATATATATATATATATATATACATGTGTGTGTGCATATGTGTGCATATATATATATATATATATATATATATATATATATACATATATGTATATATATATATATATATATATATATATATATATTGTACGCGTTAATGTCCATCAAACATGGACGACAATGCAGCGCTCCGCCCTCATCTCTTCTCATGCCCCGCCACCCCCTCCGTGGCCCCCCCGATGCTGACGTCATCACCTCTCACGCATGTCTCAGCGTACCTCGCTTCCATGTTTCTCCTTCCTTGCAGGACTCCATTACCGCAAACACTAACTGCATTAAATTACGCTTTCTATTATTCCAACAAATTTTATTTATAAGATATGTGTGTATTAAAAATCTGTTAAATATTTGACGGTTATTAGAATCTTTTGATCACTATAACCGGTTGTAGAAATACATGTTCAACATTTGATTTTTTATAACAGATAGTAAACGCTTAATTTGAAATAGTCGTGTCCACATATGACATATATACTTCGATTTTTCGTGCCTTTTTTTATGCCAAATATAATAATGCATATTTGTATTTTTTTTTATATTTTGTTACTAATTTCGTCCTTAGGTTATATTTTATGTTGTAAGTACTTATAATAGAATTTTATTCATATTGATTATGAAGATGTCCTAAATATAAATTTAAGTAATTTTATTATAAATGCTTTGCAACAAATTATTTTTTTTTGTTTTGGCATTTATCATTTTTTAGATATGCCTCTTAAAGAATTTTTTATTGTGAAAAAATTTAAATGAAACATTTTCTAATTTAGAATTGTGACACATGGATATTAAAATTAAACATATTTATATTTAAAACAATTCAAATTAATCTTTAAATCTCTTTTAAACTAAATTGAAAATCAAAAAATATTTGATTACTTAAATGATTCAATATCTCTATCATTATCTTCCTAGCATTATTTCTTTTTGTAATCAGCATCTGAGAACATCTTCGGTGCGACGCCAGGTTTTCTCATATTATCAGTAATGCAGTCTATCCAATGTTTCTTTAGCCTACTACGTTCTCGGCCGTCAGCAAGATTCACACGCATGGCCATGTGGCCAATTAAGTCCTCATCGCTATGGACAATATGTCCATACCAACGAAAGCGGGGATCGCGCATTTTCTCCACGATTGAGTACACTTTTAGATGTCCCGATTTTTGACATGATCCCCATTTCGCGACACCATGACTCCATCGGAACATCATCAACTCCATCGTCCCCAGCGCCCCTCTCTCGCATTCAGACAGTGTTGCTCCGTATTTGGTCCCATATAAGATAACTAATCAGATGATATTTTTGTAGATATTTAACCTCAAGCACGTTGGCATTCTTTGACCACACAACTCCAGTAACTAAAATCCATTTCAGCCATGCGATTTTGATATCTGTTAACTATTTTTGGGATTCAACCAAAAAATACCCGCAACTGGCGCGTCACTCCGCCTGCCATTGTGACTCTTCCTTTTGCAACCAGATTTGAAATCATCCTAGTCGCGATTGATTCAATACCCATATAAAAGTCAAAAATTTCCTTTGAGTTTCTTGTCAGCTTATGCTCAGCTTTCTTTTCTCACTTGTTCTTTTTTAAATCATTTAAATTCGAACTTGCGCATTTCGTATAGTTTATAATATTGGACTATTGTATCTGATAAAAAAATTCTATAGAGAAATTAAAATAATTAATTCGCTTTATAAATTTTTGAAGGTTATTACTTTTTATAAATTATAAAAATATGTAGTGGTCATCATAAATATCAGAAATAGTGAAAAAAAAAAACAGTTACATCTCTTAAACTTTACTTTCAGTTTACATTCAAGATAATAATAATAATAAAATAACAATTAAATATTTCATACAGGAGCATAAAAATACATTAATTTCTAAATTGATGACTTTTTTTGCTGCAGTTTGAATAACTTTTCAAATTAATGGTTCATATTTTTGCACTTCAGAAACAAATACACGTTATTAATCTCATTTATTAACTTTAATTCCTTTTATCTTTATAATTTACTGTTGACAATAAATTTTCACAAAAATTGTTAATAAAACTATTGTGAGATATTTCGTCCAGCTTGTTCGTCGTTGTTATATTCTTTTTCATTATTGACATGATTACGTTCTCAGTTTTCTAGTTTAAATTGGAAAATACTCAATTATTATTTTGAAAAAAATTTTCTAAAGTATTATTGAAATCTAATATTAAAATAATTAATTATTTTGCATTATACAATTTTTGTCACCATTGACTTCTGCAGCGTATGTCATCTAAAATTAATTAGCATATCATAGTCTTCATCTCTGGTATATATGTAATTGTATGAGATTTTTATAAATTTTAATCAGCTACAAAAAAGTATATATATATATATACTCAACTCTTTTTATATACGATTTTGAAATAACGTGGGTCACCAATACAAATAAACTTATTTATTCGAATTTTTTGCTTTAGTACAAATCCCTTTCTTAATTTTTCTAATTTTGAGTATTACAGAAACCAATCTATACAGCAACAAAATATAATTTGGGTTTTTATAATTAAAAAAATTCGATCGGATTATGTTCATAGATGTTTTAGTGTCTATTTCTTGGCTTGTTTATTTTTAGAGGAATACCCAATTTGCCTGACTCATAATTTCGCGACGTACAAAATTTTTCATTTAAATCAAACCCAAAAATTATGCTAGACATATCTAACATATCAACTGATGATAGCATTTTGGTTATCAAGTAGTGATGAATAGTTCCTAATTTCAATTTGAATTTTTATATTATACTTATGAATTAAATTTTCACTGTACACGATTTTTTTTGTAACATTTTTTTTTTGCTTTATAAATACTTATATAATATGGATTTTATTATTAGTTTTTTGCAAGGTTTTTGGGAACACATTTAGTTTCTTTATCTTACACAATTTTTTAAAATTGTGGAACATATTCCCAAATTTACCATATGTCTTATGTATTTTTTACACGATCTTTTTTCTGCACGTTTTGCTAAGGAAAGTATTTACCATGTAAAAAGAGAGTCGACTGTGTATATATGGTATGTATATATATGTATATATATATATATATATATATATATATATATATATATATATATATATATATATATATATATTAAATCAGAGTTGGGATTCTAGGTGCTCCCGAACAAATATCCCAAAAATTCAGATTTTTAATTAAATACATAAAGTAAATAAACACCAAAAATTTTAAACTTAAAAATGTCATTACACAAATATTTTTTTTATTTACAAATAAATAATTAATAATAATAACAAAATTACAAACGTAATTTTGTTTTGTAAAAGTTACTTTGTATATATTTTGTATAGCTTTAAATGTCTCGTAATTTTCGAAGAGTTATTTCCTTTTAAATTTTATGAATCATCTACCACTTTAAAGTCATGTAAGTATCGATCGCTATATCTATAATAATAATATATGCTACTTTAAGAAAATTAAAATCTAAAAAAAATATGTACATGTTCGAATATTATTTCTAAGATTCGATATGGACATTTATTCGATATGTTTGTTATTGAACAAAATGTAAAATAGTCCATTTGTAGAATGATACATTGTGGAATATAAATGTATTCCACGTTAAACTATAATATAACAGTAAAATCCAATATCACAATTTACAATTGGCGATGATCATTATTAATAATTGCGTATTTTTATATGTAACTATATTTGTTTTATATTTATTGTGTAACATACGAGTTGGTTGCTAATATTTATAGTACAGGGAATTCAGGAAAGCTGAAGAGTTTTGATTGCTTTTCCATATTTGAACGTTAAAGTCATCGTAAAATATGAAATATTTCCTAACCAAATTATAACTTAAACTTTATACTCTATTCGTTGGACCTCCAGTGCGAAGAAATTTCTTGTAAATATGAGATCGTAACCTTTCAACCAGTTTTTTTTTTAAATATATATTATTCTTAATAACAGTATCATTTTCGAAGTAATCATTACAGTAAAAGTAAAACCTGCTTCGTTTAAAAGTAAACAACATAATCTACAAGCCGTTTTTATATTGTATTCCTTGCACATGTATTACGGAGTACTAGAAACAAATAACTTAAATGCAAGGATTAATGATAGGGAAAGTATTAGTATATATGAATATGTTCACTTTGTGTTTCTTATATTATATTTATTTAAGTTTATATTAAGGTTCTTTTTAGAGTATTAATTAAAATAAATTTAGACTTACTGATCCCAAATGATCAACAAAATATGAAAATCGTACATTTATGAAACACTAGCTGTGCCCATTCGCGCGTTGCTATGTTATGTATCTAATTAAAAATCTCAATTTTTGGGATATTTGTTCGGGAACACCTAGAATCCCAACTCTGATTTAAAAAAAATCAAAAACCTTCCCGGGAATATACCTAATAATTTCCCAAATTTTCACGGTGATTGGATATATGGTTTTTGAATCTATCAAATACAGATAGACAGCACACATTATTTTTTTTACATTGTTCAGAATTCAGATTTTACATTTTCGAGATATTATTTATTTTGTCAAACAAGAAATGTTTTAACGATTTAAATAAATAATAGATAGGGTTAAATTAGGTGAATAGAGAGAACAATTTTTTTTCCGGTGTAGATCATTTAATTTTTGTTGAGTCTTGCGCTGTCATGTAAAAAACATTTTTTTAAATTTATTATACTTAATTTTTAATGTCTCGTTTAATCTGTAAAATTAGGAAAAGTATATCTCTCTAGTTATTGTTCAACCATATGGGAGCACTTCGTAGTAGATGAAATACAAACATATAGTGTAAACAAAAGGATATTGCGGGCGGTGAAATTTGGTTTAGTCGTTTGTTATGCCTTTTGTATTTTTGAAAGTCATTGTTTTTATCGATTCCAACTGGCTTGAGTATATGATCAATTTCTTATACTCAGTCAGTCATCAAATTTAGAAGAAAAAACACTTCGCCTTATAATTTGAGTAAGTTATTGCATATTTGTATGCTTTTGTTGTCAAAGTTTTGGTGGTTACGTGGTTTTTAGATTTTATGTTTACGAATTTTGTTGAATTTTTTAATACTTTTTATGTGTTTTCAATCTGTCGAATTAGCTTCAACTTCACAATTTGAAATGTCATCATTTACTTTGATGACCTTTTTATTAGAAGCCTTATTTTTCCTTTCAAAGTTTCTACTTTGAACTTTTTTGAACCACCTATGGAATTTACGAATAGATATCACATCACTGTATATACTCCATTGTTTTGTAGCATCATTTCCGATGTTTTTTGATAGAATTTGTAGAACAAACAACTGCTTTAGGCATTTTTGTTCAGTTAAACGCTCTTCGTTTAAAATATAGTACCGAAAAATCTACTAAAAGGTAATCTCCAGATGTCGAGAAACCAAATTAATCTTAAAAACACGTTAAAATTTCGACGACCCCTAATATATTACGAATACAATCATTATTAAAAAAAATAAGTTGTTTTTTCTTGCAAATGAATAAATATATTATTAATAAACTTATTTGTTATATGAAATTTAGTAGTACCCCGTTTTTCTATAGAATATTACCATTTTTTTTGTTTTTCAGAAAAAGCTTCAAATGATGTTGGTTGCTGTGTGAATAATTTTTCATTGGAACCGGAAGGAAATGGAATGGTATCAGGTACGAATTTAAAATTTCCATTTTATACCTTACTATATAAAACTGTAAAGTTTCGATTCCCCGATGTGAAGTATCTATTCAAATTTAGATAAACATATTTTACTATTAAACCATAATAATAATTGTTATTTATTGTTTAGTAAACTTTTATATGAAATTAATTGATAATATTATATTGCATAGAGTAAGTTAGTAGCAACGCGTGCCGGTTGATTAAGAATAGTAGCGAGGGTAAGGAAACGGTGCGCGCAAGCGCGTGCGGTAGGTCGTGCCCTATCGATATGCGCCCTCGCTGAACTTGAACTGAACCTGCCCCATATGGGGGACGCCGCCCCCTCGTCCGACACCAGCAACAGGCCAATCGGCACCTAACCTTACCTAACCTAACCTAATTCTTCGCCGTTTGTATATTTAATAGCTTCGATCGTCGCTCGTACACGACTTTGAGCGACTGTTGACTGGCCTTTCTTTATTTGCCTATGGATTTATACAATTTAAGTAAATACGGTACATATTTAACAAAACTACATTTATTCAATGTCGTTGAAAGATTATTATATGATAATTATAGAAAATTTTATATTGATTCAATTAATTAACTATTGTATTTCGCTCGATTTGAAGAAAAGAGGAAAGAATTGCGTAATTTCACGACGTTTATTATTATTATTATTTAATTTAAATACACGCTTTGCGATATATACCTTGTCATTTTAAAATCATTGTGATCGTAGTATAAAAAAATGTTGCGCGAAGGTGCAGGAGTAGGGGGTTTGTAACTGTGTCACTAGGTCATCGCTAAAGATGGATTCACACTAGCATACATGCAATATATATTACGTACGCAAATACTTTTACTTTTTTTAAATATTCTTTTAAAATCATCTTGGTATCGCATAATATTTTTTACTGTGTATTCTTTGAATAGTTCACCTTTTAGTCATTTTCTAACCGAACGAATGTTGGTTTCTTATAATTTATTTAATATTTTTTATAATGATTTATTGATATTTTTAAAATGATAAAATAGTGTAACTCATTTTTCACATAAATATTTTTTGATTTCGTGACATACCACTTCTTGTCTAATAATATTTTTAAAGTTAAAATTTCATAAACATTTTTTTTTACTAAACCCTAATAGTTTTTTTTATATCTGTAATGTAATTTAGATATATACTTAGTGTATATAATTTTAATATTTGAAATTATCCTTTAAATTGGATAAAAATGTTAATGTAGAATACTTGTAAATACATTGATTGAAATAATAAATGTTTTATTTTCGAGATTGCAAAAATTTTAAGTAAAAATATATTGCAATAATAGAAAAACTTCACATATTTTAACATCGTCGTACTTATTTTGTTTTCAATATTATGATCCATATTTTTTTAAAATTATTATAAAAGTATATTTTATGACGTTTGCTTATATATTTTGCAATAATTGTAATAAATTTAAATAACTTTAACCTTTATCGTTAACCAAACTATCAAATATTTTTATTTTACACTTTATATATTTTGCTGTATCTAGATATATTTTTCTTTTGTATTTTGTAGCACTGATGTTTTAACAAGGCCGAATCTTTATTCTGTTTAAAATTATATCTCATTAAAGAACTTTTATTCATCAAAAAATTTACAAATTTGTAGTATGAAAATTATTTTAAAATAAGAAATTGTTCAATTTTTTTAAATCTTTATATTTTATGTATCGTTCTACGGTTCGGTATTTACATTTAATAATATTTTATTAAATGTAAATATACATTTAATAAAATATTATTTCTTATTTCTCTGAGTACGTATTGTTGAGGGTAACGCCGTCTCGCCCACACTTTTATTTTTAGTTATAAGAGTATGAATTTGTAGATTCTGGTAGAAAAGCTTTTTTACTTTTTAGCCCGTTTATAAAACGTGTGTGTTTTATATATAAGTGTAAAAATTATATATATTATTTTTATTGCATATTATTACAAATTATCATATTCAATAGAAAATGATAATAGAAGAGATCAATTTGTTCTTTTTCGTTTTCTTAAATACTATTTTGTGTTTCATTATATATGGCTGAAGAATTTTACACTAATCCGTGTGTTTTTACATTATTTTTTAACATTCGATATACCATACTTCTCTATCCTTTGAGACAAGTTTTGTAAAGCTTGACTTTATTAATGTCAAAATATCGATATCATTAAAAATATAACCATTCACGATGAAGTTAGAAACTGGTTGAGAGAATTAAGAAAGAAAAAGATATAAAAGGTTGATAATTGAACATTGTAAATCTGTTAGAGCAATTTAGGTCCTTAAGACTTACATATCCACTAATTAATTTAAACAACAACAAGATGTAGTGTACGTTGAATACTCAATAGTAAATAAAATACAGTGGCGATTATGGTAGTGAAACGGCATGGCACGCGCATGCGCATATTATACGGCGATTGTGATTACCACTGGCGCAACCAGCGCCGCGTCTGCGGATCACCCTGGCCTGGTTCGCCGCCATTAAAGTGTGGTAAGTATGTCAGCTGGCCGCAACCGACTGCCACAACCCCACAAAAGCGCCAAAATAATCACAAAAAATCACAATTATTTCTCCGTAATATGATCAAAACAATAAGTTGATTTAAGATCTTTACAAAGCCAACTAGTCACTGGTTAACTTTATGTCTTACCTCAGGTATATTCTTTCTGAAGGACTTGACAGCGAAATAAATGCGCTAATTTAAAATATAATTAATAACCATTTTAATATTATTAATATTAAATAAAACCGATACGCAACATACACGTGTATTAAAAATCTAAATATTATTGAAACGTTTATCTAATATTTTGTAGATACAAAATACAAAAATACCATAATATTACGAATGTATTTGATTGTTAGTTAGAGATGCTGATATAAAATAATTCAAAAGATACGGTGATATCACAGTCATCTACATTTTTTTTTTCAAATTAGTTCTTTATATTTATATACCTGAAGTTTTAATATTTCTTATCCTTTAATTATTTAATATATCTTAATTTCTTTATATTTGTTTACACATGTTAATTTGAAAAACTTATTCAAAATTCTGTCTTCAATTTTAATGTTTTAATTTCTTTATCTTTCTCTGTTAACGTTTTTAGTCGCGGACCGCAACTTTTAACTAAAAACGTTTTAAGTTTTGTAATCAAAATATAAATTTATTGTAATTATATAAACTGTGCAGTACAGCTTTATTAAACGGAACTATATACAAATAAAAAAACAAAATTTACTTTTAAATATTACTTTTATATATGTTATCAAAACAGCGCATCTCGGCGGGCCGCAATTTTCTGAAAAAGGGTCTGATATATAAATTTATGTATCTGTCTGTACCTATACTCCGGTAAAATTAGACGTTTTTGATGATTTTTTTATATCGTGAAATTTCTTTCTGGAAATATATTCTACATAACGAGTTGAACGAGGATCAGAAGAGTTCCCACCTCCAAAGAGGGAGCTTCCCTCCGAAAATCACGAAAAACCTCCAAAAATTCGACCGTTTTTGAATTTTCCGGATTTATCTCAAAAACCATAATTCGGATTGAAAAAGTGTCAATGAGTAAAATATTGCTCATAAAATTCTACATTTAAAATGTTATATTAATAATTTGCGTAATTGTTACTGATTTCCCGTAAAAAGTGCTCGAAAATAGGCCTAAAATGGACCTCTCGGCCAAAAATTTTCGTTGCGCGGTTTTGGTAACGATTATCACAAAACAGGTTGATTTTACGGGGGTATCGAAGAGGAAAAAAGTTGTAGAGCAAATCCTGCTCTATAATAATCACTTATTATATTTTAAGTTAATTGTTTGAGTTTTTTCAAAATTTGAGTTTTCCCGATTTTGATCCGACGTTTTTGCACGGTAGTCTGGCAGTTAAATGGATTTTTTAATGATAAAAATATCGATATCCTGAAATTTCTTTCTGAAAACGCATTTAAAATAACGAGCTGTAATTGAATACGAAAAGTTACACCCTCCAAAGAGGGAGCTTCCTCTTATATTTACCGAAAACCACCCAAAATTTGACTTTTTTTCAGTTTTTCACTTACAACTTAGAAACTGTTACTCAAATTGAAAAGATGTTCAAAGACAAAATATTCCTTATAAAATTCTTCATTAAAAATGTTCTATTCATAATTTGCGTAATTGCGTTAATTTTCTCTAGAAAAGCCCTCAAAGTAGAGGATGCCGCGTTGACAACAGGGGTGTTTTTAGAGGTTTCGACAAATATCTCGAAACCTATCAACTAGCGCCCAATATTTCTTCATATATCGTAAAGAACAGGATTTTTGCTATTGGCTAATTATAATTTACTTTATTTTAACTTAGGATATTACATTTTTTTTGGCGCTTAAAGTTGAGCATTTTTTTCGCGATTGCACATTGTACGCGTAAAACTTCGTTCAATTTTGGACATTCTACGCAGTACCCGCTCATTGTTATATTAGTCTATTCACTTTAAAAGGCGTTTCCAAAAGATATCTTTACAACCATAACAAAGACGAATATTGTAGGCAATAAAATCTTCTGTTGGTTTCTTTGTAACTTCCGAAAAAATTGAAAATATTTCACATAAAAAAATAAATTATTTTAATTTAATTATTCAAAAGAAAGAATTGGTGATTTTTTTAATAAACGTTATATTGCTATTTGGTTAAGTCAAATTATTATTATTTTGCTTAATTCTTTAATTTGAAGCTAATTGAAGGTTTTAATAAATAAAAAAAATATAAAATATAATCAAAGCTATAATAATCCTATTGTTTTAATTTTTATTTCTATTTTATTTTTATATTTTTTTATATCTTCGAGAAATATAAAAATTAATGCTATATATAAAGTTTTAATGTATAATATATTTCTTAAGTTTTTTAAATTTATAAGAATATGAATGTAAATGATTTTATAAAAATCCTAGAGAAAAATTAGGCAATAATTATTATTATATTTGATTTTTTTCACCTAATATTTTTTTATTCAATATGTTGAAAATAATTTACCAAAAGCGGTTAAAAAATGTACTCGTGAACATTTGTATCGTTAATGGTAAATCCAAGAATATTCACAATTCTTTTATAAATAAAAAAATATTTTGTCAGGGCGTGAATGAACACAAATATTTACTTTATTCTACAAAAGGTTTCAATACAGTGGTTTCCGCATATTTTGTAAATAAAACAGTATGCAGTTTTTGTAAGTCATAAATAAAAATTTGAAAGACCTAAGGAAGACGAAATAATTACGTTAACATTTTATTGTTTACGAATTCTTGAAAAGATTGTAAAACTATCTTTTCAAAAAAAATCCAAGTCTATTGTACGAAAAAGGCAACTAGTCCCTTAGCTCAGGGGTTTATAACTGTACGCGCGCAGGTATCATGGCATTCGACAAAAAGTTTAGGTCTCTCAGTTTCTATGCGAGAATTATAAATAATATTTAAAATTTCCAACATTTTTTAATCAAAATATATTTTTTTTACTAATTCATTATAAACTAAAGAAATTAATGTATATTAGTATGAAAATAAAAAAATATAACAAAATTATATTTTAGAAGTATTATATTTGAAATAAATATTATAAAAAAAATCTACCTAAATATATATTTCAAAAATTAATATTGAAAAAAAATATTATTTATCTTTCTAAAATTAGTTACGAATGCATTCTTAAATATAAAAGGATTACAAATCCCTGAGCAGGTAGTAAGTCCAAAATTGAACGAAGTTTTACGCGTACAATGTGCAATCGCGAAAAAAATGCTCAACTTTAAGCGCCAAAAAAAATGTAATATCCTAAGTTAAAATAAAGTAAATTATAATTAGCCAATAGCAAAAATCCTGTTCTTTACGATATATGAAGAAATATTGGGCGCTAGTTGATAGGTTTCGAGATATTTGTCGAAACCTCTAAAAACACCCCTGTTGTCAACGCGGCATCCTCTACTTTGAGGGCTTTTCTAGAGAAAATTAACGCAATTACGCAAATTATGAATAGAACATTTTTAATGAAGAATTTTATAAGGAATATTTTGTCTTTGAACATCTTTTCAATTTGAGTAACAGTTTCTAAGTTGTAAGTGAAAAACTGAAAAAAAGTCAAATTTTGGGTGGTTTTCGGTAAATATAAGAGGAAGCTCCCTCTTTGGAGGGTGTAACTTTTCGTATTCAATTACAGCTCGTTATTTTAAATGCGTTTTCAGAAAGAAATTTCAGGATATCGATATTTTTATCATTAAAAAATCCATTTAACTGCCAGACTACCGTGCAAAAACGTCGGATCAAAATCGGGAAAACTCAAATTTTGAAAAAACTCAAACAATTAACTTAAAATATAATAAGTGATTATTATAGAGCAGGATTTGCTCTACAACTTTTTTCCTCTTCGATACCCCCGTAAAATCAACCTGTTTTGTGATAATCGTTACCAAAACCGCGCAACGAAAATTTTTGGCCGAGAGGTCCATTTTAGGCCTATTTTCGAGCACTTTTTACGGGAAATCAGTAACAATTACGCAAATTATTAATATAACATTTTAAATGTAGAATTTTATGAGCAATATTTTACTCATTGACACTTTTTCAATCCGAATTATGGTTTTTGAGATAAATCCGGAAAATTCAAAAACGGTCGAATTTTTGGAGGTTTTTCGTGATTTTCGGAGGGAAGCTCCCTCTTTGGAGGTGGGAACTCTTCTGATCCTCGTTCAACTCGTTATGTAGAATATATTTCCAGAAAGAAATTTCACGATATAAAAAAATCATCAAAAACGTCTAATTTTACCGGAGTACTAACATATTCAAAAATTATACATCCAATCACCGTGAAAATTTGGGAAATTATTAGGTATAGCCCCAGGAAGGTTTTTGAATTTTTTTTAAATCAGAGTTGGGGTATATATATATATATATATATATATATATATATATATATATATATATATATATATATATCATAAGCATATATATAATTTTACAAGAATTTTTTTCTAGCACGAATCCCTAAAATTTTTATTACACATTTATATAAGTTTCACTTGTCTGTTTGTCTGGGTGGAATTTTGTAATCGATTTTTTAGCACATCCCGATGTCCGATTCAACTGTAACTTTGCATACTTGCTCACTTTCGATGACAATGCGAGAATCAATTAACAGATTTATAAAATAATTAACCCAATTAGTGGAAATTAATTGTTACTAATAATGCGATAGTATGATAATGCAATATGACGAATAATAATACAATAGTACATTTATCGATAAATTTGTATGATAATACAATGATGCAATTGTTATTATTAGTAATACATACAATATGAAAGTTTTTTTTTAGGAAAAAATATTTTTATACACTTTAATTATTTAATTCTAATTTTGAGTATCTCTCAGAAACTATACACCAACAAAATACAATATTATAATTAAAAAAGGTCGGTTTAAGCCCATAAATGCGTTAGGTACTGCTTTTAAATAAAAAATTACTTCATTTGTTTTCCTATAATCTACCTTCTTTACTCTATTTATAATTGGATATACGATATTTGTGTGTTTTGTCACCACTCCTATCATACATATCAGACATATGAAATTGTATCCGTAATTATCAACTTATAACTTGAACGAGTTCCATTGTTGCATATTAAAATTACACTCATGTGTAATTTTTAATAAATTCCAAAGTATATATATTTTATATATCTTTTTTTCACCTTTCTCATATGATCAATTTCACTAATGTATTACGGTTTATGCCTAATTTTATTAATATATATATATATATATATATATATATATATATATATATATATATATATATATATATATATATTAAAATCATACTTATTAAAAAGGGGTGGGCTATCAAATTTTAAATAGACTATTGTTTTGGTATTAAAACTCAGGATAAGGAGATTAAAAAACGAGAAACGTTCCGACTTCGCGGTTCTCGTTTTTTTTTAATAATAATCACGGTTATTATATATTTTATACTTTATAAAAAATGCAGTCAATGCATTTCACAACATTTCCACAATAGAAGTGACAAAAACTAGGGATTCTACAACAAAAGTAACCATTAAAAAGAGTTCCACTTAAAAACAATTCTTAAACAGTTAAGAAAAAGGTTTTAGAATATAGTTCACAAAAATAATTTTGTCGCTAAATGAATTGTAAAATATTAAATTGAACCCCTTGAACAAAACTAAAAAATAAAGAATTTAATTAATTAGGATTTGTTATTTGTTTTATTTTTAAAATATATTTTTTTACTTTTTATTTTTAAATTTATTTCAATAAAATTGTCATTTTTATGTTTACACCAAAAATATTGAGTTTAATATTGTTTTTTTTTATTAATTTAAATTGTATTATGTAAAGAAACAAATTAAATCTGAAATTATTTTTAAAAATATTAGAATCTAGAATTTTTTAATATTATATATATATATATATATATATATATATATATATATATATATATATATATATATATATATATATATATAAAGTGTATGACGCCATGTCGTTAAATCTATTGACAATTAGACAAACGCCAACCTATATGAGGGGGTTATTTCCCATTTCTCCGCGCGCTCTTTAATATTAATTCTTATCTATTAAAGATCCTTTTAGGGATTATCTAAATTTTAAGATATTATAAAATTGTTTTTATATATAAAAGTTTTAAATTAGATGTACATTTGATTTTCTTTTTGCTAAAGATATATATTTTTAATAATAAATTATTATTCATATATTATTACTATAACACAACAACGCGTGAAGGGGCACAGCTAGTATATATATACATAAATTTATTTGTAGCTTTGTAGATCTGAAAGTTAGCTTTAGAATTATTTTATTAATATATACAAATCATAATTTTTGCATAAAAAATATAACACCTTTAATTGGTACATTATTAATACGATAACGTAAAAGTATTTTAATTTGCCTAGTTCGTATTATGTATATATTGCGAAAATATACGTTTTCCTATTTATGTGCATTGGAAATGGGTCAACAAAAGTGGGTCATTTTAGGAAACTCCTGTGACCCACTAACCTAGTATACCTGACCCACCCTAATATTTGATTTTACATTTGACCTATTGAGATCCAATAATTCTACTAGCAACAAGTATATGTTTTGATTTATGTACGAACTATATTTTTGTATAATTATATCTTTCAATAAAATATTTATATAAAAAAGTTAAATATCGACAAATAAAAAAATTCAATCGTTACGACTCTCTCTCTATATATATTCTTATCGAAAATAAATTAAAATTACCAATAAATTCTTTCCAAATTTAGATTTCCATGAAAAAAATGACAAATTTAAATTTAACAAAGTATTATTTTTTAATTATGCTTATTTCTACACGTGTATTAAAATTTTTATTTGTCTCAAACACAAAAACTGTTCACTATGTATTTACTATTTACGTCAGAATCTAATCAAAATTTTATATCAAAATGATTCGATATTTTAGAGAATGTAGTTTATACCATGCTTTCGTTGGAAACGATTGTTCATCTAAAGCATACATATCAAACACGCGGTCTGCCGAGATGTGCTGTTTTTGATAGCTTATATAAAATTAAAAATTAAATGTATTTTTTTATTTGTATATTGTTCCGTTTAATAAAGTTGTAGTGTGCAGTTTAAATTAATTAAAAGTGATATTTTGATTATCAAGCTTGTAACGCGTTTTTAGTTTTTTTTAGTACTACGGCCCACAACTTAGTATACAAAAGTTCATTTAACCCACAATATGCTGAGTTTGACACCCTTGATCTATAGAAAAATATAATTATCATCCGAGTAATCGATTACAGAAATGCAAATTCGAGAACTAATTGTACTATTTTAAAATATTTTTTTTATATTTTCAAGCTTGACGAAAATCTGTGTGATAAAAAGACATCTCGTATTTGATAATGTAATATTTTAAACTGATTGCGCACATTATTTGATTAACTTATAATCTTAAAATTAACAAATTATCGAATTAAATCTTTCTACAATTAAAGTGGCTAAACAGGTAATCCTTTTGTTTTGTAAATAGTTTAAATCAGCGGTTAACAACCTTTTATTATTAGTGTACCCCTTTAGCTTATTGTCTTGTAACACACACACACACACACGTACGTGTGTGTGTGTGTGTGTTACTTTGTCATTTAAAAAAGTCATAAGTAATAAACAATAAAAATTTATTTTTAAAAGTCATTTTTTTATTTTGGAAAACTGTATAATACAAAGTAGAGAGTTGGATTATAAAAGTTTATTTTTATAAATTTGTTTCTAAATACAAATGTTTCTCTTTTTTTAACTCATTCCATGAAAATTGTCGTAATTACATATTTTATACTATATAATATATATAATTTTCATATTTTCCACCATTACCCCTAAATTGTCTCTCACGTACCACAAGTAGGGTACCGCTGATTAACAGCAATTATTTAAGAATTTGCTTTTGTTGTTAAATTTGGTACCAATATCTAGCATTACATTTAAATGGCCCGAAGCGAAAGGGTTAAATTCGTGTCGAGTCCACTTTTGAATTACCCCTCTTAAGTATCTAATTGCCTCCTTGTGGGGCAGGAGTCCCACGTTGGAAACAACTGGTTTAAATATTAAGGATTTTTAAATATAACATAATTGAAACTTTTTTAATCAGACCACTAAAAAGTTTTTTTATTGCACCCCCTACACACACACACACACACACACACACACACACACACACACACACACACACACACACATATATATATATATATATATATATATATATATATATATATATATATATATATATATATATATATATATATATGGTTAAGTAGTTAAATTTACTTACCTATATTAATCTATTCAAGTTATGAGCATGCAAATCCACATTAATACTACACATTATTTTATAAGTGTTATAATTATTAATTTAGTAAAACATCTATATTTCAATTTAAAATCCAGTAATCCCTCATTTGTCGCTGGGGTTACGTTGCGGGTTAATCCGTAATAAGTGGGGACGTTATCTCTTAATATTTAAACATTATTAGTAGTTATATTTTTATAAGTCTTTAAAAACCCTTTACACTATGTATGTCAAGGATGCAGCCTGCAAAATCATTTTTTTTTTTATAAAATAGATGGATATATTATTTAAAATCAAATTTTGTATTTTATTCAAGATAAATTGTCTTTTTTTATCGATTTACGTTAATTTAACGATTAGCGACATTATTAAAAAAAAATGTTTTTCTGAATATCAATAAAACACGAGGTCTCAGTTTATTATAAAATAAAATATGTTATTTACAATATTATATCTGAATTTGTCGTACCATTACATGCGTAAAATATTATTAAATTATTTAAAATTACATGTATATGCAATTTTAAAAGTTTGATGCTGTGTTTTGTTTATCAAAAATTCGCGAAACAACAAAAATACTGCGATATTTTTTGAAAATCCACTAAATAGATAGCAAGGAATTCCTGTATATTCAAAATTTAGTTAATCCTTAAAAATCATTCAGAAGATTATGCATAAAACTGGTGTCTCGACATCGTTAAAAATAAATTATATTATATATAAATTATTAAAAAATAGTTTATTTAAATCCGTTATATGAAAAATGGTTCTTTTATGGTTTGTACGATTTTAAACTCATTTTGATAATATACAAAATCTTTTAATAATACGGATACAGGTTGCTTTAAAATTTTTATTTTTGTTGAACCATTGCCAATATTTTGACCAGTAATACGTATAAATAAATTACCATAGTATATAATCAATAAAACATTTTTTAATCAGATAAAATCTAAAATTTTGCGAAAATTTATCATTTTATATTTAAGAAAGAAAATATATATTCAATAAATTTTCAAGTTCAAAATTTATTATTCAAAATCTATATAGTACTTACATACGAGTTTATTTTGTGCGAGATCTAAATTTGCTAGAATAAATTTTAACATTTAGTCCGTGACCTACTGACACACTGCTTGTTTTTTTCTATATTGATTATTTGTATTTTACACTGGTTTTTTCTTCAGGATACAAAAAATATAATTAATTGTGTTTAAATTTATAAATTATATATTATAAGATAATTATAATCCATATTTTTTTTATATTAAAATATATCATAACGAACATGTGCACACACACACACACACACCCACATATATATATATATATATATATATATATATATATATATATATATATATAATGCGTAATTGAAATTTCATTCTAACATTATTTATGCTTATTTTAAAATAATTTATTTGAAATTTAACTGTTTATTATTTTAATTTTATCTTACAAAAGATAAAATAAAAATGATAAATTTATTAAAGATTTTGTTGAAATTAATTAAAAAAAACTTTTTCTACTTTTTTGCTATGAAAACAAGAAAGAAGATTTTATACTTGTCTAGGGTGTCAAAATCATTTTTACCGCTCTTGTGACATTAACAATAAAACATATTAATTGAATTATCGCATTGCCCATTTGTGAATATTGATGAAAATTTAATATTTGTTGTTGATTTTTTTCTTATCTTACTTGACATACATAGATAAGTTTGGATCTTCATTGACGGATTATATCTCTTACTATATATACGCAAATTATCACGTTTTGACATATTGCATTTTATTATTATTACTCTTTGATACATAAAGACATATTATTGGTGTTCGTTAATAGTTTTCAACATTTGCATTGTTAAATATAATTCGTTTTCTTTTAACCTCTTTCATGTGTTGTATAAAATATGTAATACGTTATTTGCACTGACGTAATAATGACAACACATTGCCATCGCGCATTCGGTGAAAGTATTATAATACATTATGTGCTCCTCTCGCTTTCTTCTCACCCACTTTCTTTATACAGACAGTGTTACCGGTTTGCGAATACCGTTTCTTATTATTATTATTTTTCATTCCGAAGAAAGTAAGAGTTGTTATTTAGCTATTTCTTCTGTTCTTTTAATAAATTTATTAGTATTAACAATTTAATATTTATATCATATTTTGTATGAGAAAATTTGTTGATTTTAATAAAATTCAATTACAGTTTTCATCACTAAAATTAATATTCAATATTTTCTTTAATATAGCATTTTTTAGTATGGATTTTGTCGAAAGAATTTGTCCTTTTTTCATTCAGATATTATGAATTACGATTCGTATAATATGGAAAATATATTTGACAGGTAAAAAAAACGGTAATACTGTATAATGTATTTATTAAAAGGTATGAAAGTTTAAAACATAATATAACAAACATGCTGAGCCTCGGGTGGTCTGCAAACCATAAGGTTTATGTTTCTTAACATTATTGTGAACAATTTTATAAGCTTTATAATTTCTGATAATAGATATTTATTACATTTTATCAGGGATTAACAAACTCCTTGATAGTCCACACCATTTTTCAAAATGTAAAGTTTTTCGCGAGCCGCAGTTAAATACCTATTAAAAAGTTTGCAAAACATGTATTATTTTTTTTTTTACAGAAATTATATTTATTGAAGTACATTTATCGAGAGCCACATGTGGCTCGCGCGTCGTAGTTTGACTAACCCTGATTCATATATATATATATATATATATATATATATATATATATATATATATATGTGTGTGTGTGTGTGTGTTACTTATTAGTTATATATTATTTTTGCAAATATAATTTATTTAGTACAAATGCAAAAATAAACGCGAACTACAGAAACTTTTGCAATTATATTATGTTTCATTTGTTCTTAATGGTGCCAAGAGAAAAAAACATAATTTTAAGGGTTTCTTATTTTTGCTTTTTTAAAAAGTAGAAACTTTTTCATCTTTAGCAAATTAAATTGAAAATAATTTAAAAATGGGTCATTGACAAAAGTAATTCTTTTTTATTATGGATCGCAAGTCGAAAAAGGTTAAATGTGCTGTTGCAGGTTCTTTATTTGTTTTTTTAATGGTTTCTCTATTTTTTTTTATTACTTATATTAACGTTACTTATAATCTTAAATAATGATATTAATATTTTATTATATTAAAATATTTTTTAATGTAAGAAAAGAATGATTGATCTTAAATCAATATCTTCATTACCATACGTAAAAATCCATTGAACACGTAATCACAGTAGATGTATAATTAAAAAATTGCGTTCGATCATCGTACGTTTCATTATTGTGACATCATGATATTGTTTCTAATAATTTTAATATTATTAAAAATTATATTGGATACCATTTTCTTTTTGTTTACAAGATATATTTGATTTCAAACAGTCACATTAGCAATTTTAATTTGAAAATTGTACACAATCAATCAAATGGACTGTTTTTTCGTAATAAGATATTTTTGAGTGTTGATTTTTATTAATTTATTCTTCTTTTCGATAAATTGTTTCAAAATTTTTGTTACATTTAATTTCCATTTAAAAGATTTTAATATTTAGTAATAGATTTGCTAAAAATATATCCATATCATTATGCATATTTAGAAAGATTACATCGCATTTTGTTTTTATGAATATTTGAAACCTTTAATATTTTTTAATGATTGTATCATATATTTTATCATTTTTAATGTATTGTACGTTAATTTCATTTCATTGTTAATTTATCTACTCCTGTATCCTTTCATATATATATATATATATATATATATATATATATATATATATATATATATATATATATTATTAAGGCGCATAAGTAGATAAAATAATGATCAGTTTTATAAACGGACGACTCGACTCCATGACCGTCAGTGATGCGAAACGGGCCAAAGTCTTGGCCGCTGGGCCCGCTCGTGTGGCAATCGGTACGCGCACAACACTTTTGAAACCGACGTTGTTGCGGCACAAGAAAGTTTGGGAAACAATTTCGCAACCAGCACCGCTTCTTGTGTAACCAACAACACTGTATATACCACCATTGTAGTAGTGGTGACGACTGCTGGCCTCACAACCTCAACACCCCACCTCTACATTCATGACTCAACTCTCGCACGCGGGTTCCTTTGTCAGGCGGCATCTATCAATTTTTTATGTTCATATTCGTTTATTCAATATGATATGAATATGAATATTTGCAATTCGAAATATTTAACACAAACAAGCTTTTTCATTATTCGAACATTTTATATACCATTAGTTTAATTTATTGTTTTTTTATAGTAATTTCTTTTTTTTAACTTTACATACACCTATATATATATATATATATATATATATATATATATATATATAGGTGTATGTGTGTTTTCTGTACTAGTTTACCGGTGTGTTGTGTGCAATGTTTTAAATGGAAAAAAGTAGGTCACCGCCTTATTATGATTTTGAGTTGTGCAAACGTATCTGTGTCAGCGCCGCGAGTATCTGTGGCGATGTCTCGATTTTCCATTTTAGCACTGGATCTTAGTACTTCATATAAAAAGTTTTAAATGTAAATAAAATTAATGTTTTGTTAAAGGAACATTTACAATTTTTTTTGAAAATAAATAAATTTTAAATCGTATTAAATACTATGTTTGTCCTTTTCTACATATAAAATAATATTAAAAACAATATAAATAAAGTATGTGCTTTAATAATGTATTCATTGAATTTTCAGATGATCAAACATTAAGTTTTAATATTTAAATATTATTAAAATTTGAGCTTAATATTTGTCAATTTATATATAATCTATTTATAAATTGAATTTTTGTTCATGTAATTATTTTTTTATGATAAAGTTGTATTAAATTTTAAACGTATTTTATACATAAATTTTTACATATGTTTGATTTAAATTGTGATCTAACTTATTACTGGGTATTATAAGAGAGATACGAATACATTAATACAGCTTACTTATTAGTAAGCTGTAACTATTGACATTTTTTTATTATATTTTTTTCACAATAAAGTTTCATTTTAATTTGTAATTGATTACAATTTCTTGAAATGATATAAACGTAACCACAACTCAACTGTTAATACATACGTTGTTAATCATTATTTGCTCGCTTTGACCTTGTTCAGTGTAGTTTACCATATTACGTAGTAACGTAAAAACCCTTTTAATCAACTTCAGCTATTGTAAAATTATTTATATTTTAATAAATTATATATTTTGTTTATTAACCGATATTACAGAAATTTCGATATTATTTTTATTTTATCGAATAACGTATTTTCAAATAGTTTTTGTAATATGCGAAATATTATCAAAAATATGTCGATTATCATGGTTAGTATAATTTACACTAACATTTGATTTTTAATTCTTTAAACATTACATGGGTATATGCATTGAGATCATATGATCCTATTAATTATCTAAAAAAATATTTTATCACATAGAGAGATATTGGGTGAATTTATTGGTTCAAAAACTATATGAATTTGAAAGTTAAGATTTTTAGAAAAGGAAAAGAAAAAAGAAATGAATTGAATTAAAAGACTTAATTTGTTTGTTATTTTTAATAAAATTTTAACTTTTATATACATATTATTAGAAGCATAGATATAATCCTAAAAAGTATAATCTTTATTAAAATAAGAATATACAATACTTCACACGTAATGTAATGCTTATTACATTGTTAGTGATTTATATTTTAAAATAATAATAATTTAAATCTAATGATACATATATATGGTATATCTTATGAAATTGTTTGTTGACCATCGGGACAATTATCAAGGGCGTCAATGTCATGTCAGAAGGGAATCAAACGCGTTAGGCAAAACAAAAATAGAAAGTACGCATTGGCAGGAAGCAACTATCGAAAGCGTCTGTCATATAGATCGGTGTTTCTAAACCTTTTTTTGACTTTTGATCCACAAATATAATTATTTCTATCTGTGGATTCCGCCAGTTTTTCTCAAGTTATTATTTTGATTTCATATGGCTCTGATTAAGAGCCACATGCATCAACAGTGATTTACGGTCGATTTCGTACTTTAGATTTGTTTTCATCAGTAAATGGAAAGAATTTTGAATTTTACATATTTATATTTATTTTAAATTTGAAAATGTATTTTAATTAATAAAATAATGATAATATGCGTTTTATTAGAAGCATTGTGAAGATGTATAAATTTCGGAAATCGATCGAGGGTCGATTATAATTATGACAATATATTTGTGTTTTTGCGGTTGTTGCTGCGTGTCGCCGAAAACGAAGTCGGACTGTTGCGCCATTGCGCGCTGCGAGCTGCGCTGACCTACTTATGGCCAGGTGCTTGTTGCCTATACCAGACACGCTACACTTGCTTCGCCTTATTATGCGTAATTCTTCAAGTTTTATTTTCGTTCGTTTCGTATTTTTATTTTTACTAAAATCGTTCCTTTGACACACTTATGCTGATAATTTCAAATTTAAATTACTTTTTCGCTTGTTCCTGAAATCCTTTCGTCGTGAAACCCGCACGCAGTTCATTGTTGTTACCGTTGAACCGCAATTTTAAAGCTTATTTTAAATTTTAACAATTTAACCTTTTGATTGTACTGTCTTTAATATTTTACAAATATTAAAATTCTTTTTTTTTTTAGATTGGAAACGATTCAATTTTTTCTGAATCTTTATAAAATAAATATTTTAAAACGCCATTTGATTTATTTATTACAAAGTGTTATTTGTTAAAAACGCAAGTGATTTTCCGTTCTTAAAATATTTAAAGGACACTTTTTGTTTACTTGTTATTTAGTAAACAAAATCGGCAATTCTGAAAAACTAAAAGACTTTTAATAAAATATTTACAGAAAAAAAATATTAAGTTTATTTTTTTTATTTTTAAAACTATTTGACACACACGTGTGCGTGTAATTTTCGTATCAAAGAAAATAATTTCGTAAGTTTTTTGTAAATAAAAATTAACGAGAATTAGTATTCTAAAATTTTAACTAGCAACTCATTGATTATTACTGTTTAGATTCAGTGATATCTAAATTTAGTAATATTTACAATTTGTTTTCAAATCTATAAACGTTCTAGTGTTTTAATTTTTTAATACAATATTGACATTAATTTCTTATTAATTCTGGTAATAAGCGATTTATGATAAATCTTTTCTTTTAAAATTAGTCATTTCCTAAGTTTTTTAAGGTTTTTCTAAATCTATCTTTGATTATATTAGAAATAATGAAAACTAAAAAGAAATTAATATTTTACATGTATTTATAGGATTTAATATTACTTTTTGAGTTCATTTTTTGCGATGTACTATATTTTAAAGGAATATATTTTATTTAAATATTACTAAAATATAGGAGTAATAAAGCATTATTTATTATATTTTATAATTTGAGCTTATGCAATTAAGTTTATAAATATTTGTAACTTTTTGTTAAGAATCAAATTAAAATCAATTAACGAAAACGAGTGTTTTTTAAATTTGCGTTCAAGAAAAGTGTTCATAATGGACATGCGAATGTCGGTCAACGCGGCTCAAATCCAAATTTACCAACGATTTCGTTTTTGCTTTGCATTGCTCAATATTATGTTTCAAGTTTCGTGATAAAAAAATCTCTTACTAGACTGCAACTCACCAATGTCAAATTACCATTTCCAAATCTATAGTATATTTCAAATAGTTTTTTCTGACTACGTTGATGACAGTTAATAAACTTTTATTACTATATTACAAGAAAAATAGGTACACTTTTCTAATATATATTTAGAGATTAAAAATTAAGTATTATTTAATATAACAATATAGTATTGGCATTACAATATTTTTGAAAACACTTATAAATAACACTTTAATGGCTTTAACACATTTTAATAAAATCCTATTCTTATTTTTTGTTTATATTAAGAAAATAGAAACCAAAAAAAAAGAATACAGTAGAACATTAATTTAAATAAAAATATTTTAATGATTTTTAATAAATTCGAACAGTATGTACGTCGTTAAAAATATCTTATTTTTTAAAAACGGAAAATAATACAAAAAGTTGAAGATTTTTTTAATTAAACCAAAAAAATTGTCCAATGGTTACAATACTACCTATTAATTACTATTTTAAGGGATAGTTCTATTAATAAAGATCAAAAATTAAACTATTATATATTTTATTTTTAAAATTATTTATCATATACATGAAAAAGATAAAGATGTAAAAAAAACTTGATATAATTTTGCTCCAAAAATAATTAATTATTATTGAATATGTGACATGATAAAAAAAATATGATCTCAACAATATATATATATATATATATATATATATATATATATATATATATATATATATATATAATTTGTATGCTTTTTTGGATAATAATTTCTATAACGCATATCCTTTAAAAAAAACGAATATGTATTTGTTTTAAAACAACCTTAAAAATCGCAAAATTGCAGTAGTAATTATGTAATGCAGAAAAATATGTTTAGATATTCAATGGAACTACTTTATATTGAAAACGTTTGAATAATGCAGTTCGACACACCAATAACCGTTACCTGTCAGATTGTCCTGTTCTAACAACAACAAACTCTTGAAAAACAACAAAATAATAAAAATGCAAATAAACAAATTTAAAAATATAATACTTAGCAAAAAAATATATTTGAATGACAAAAAATTCTGAAAATTTTATTCATATTTTATTAAATTGAAATATAAAATAGATCCAATCTAAAATATTTATTTTAATCAAATAATTCGTATAAATTTATTTTAATTAAATCTTTAAAAACACAAAAATTATTTTTATGCATTATGATTTACAATTAAAAAAGTTCAAAAAAAATGTACAAGAATCAATAATTTTACAAACAAAAATTCACTTTAAATTAAAAAAGAACATTAAACAATACATACAAATGATAATTATGAAAAAAGATAAATTTAAAAATCAAATATGTAATAAAAAGAATTAAAATCATAGTAGCGATGAGTACTGTTTTGTTTTATAAAATCAGTACTAAGTAAATTTATGGTATATCATTTTTCTAACTATAATTTAAAGAGCCAGCTATTAAAATTGATAATAATTTATGATCACATTCAACACCAATCTTTTATATATGTATATGATATGAATCAATAATTATCGGAAAAATCGTAAATATAAAAAAAATCTTTAATAAAGGTGAAAATATTTATACATTTACAATATAATGTGTATGGTATATTTATTATGGAATTATTTATATTTATTGAAAACTTTGTTTTTATTATAGTTATTGGTTTCATTTATTTTTAAATTAAAATTAAATCACTTGTTTTAAATTGGTAATTACATGGAAAATAGTATAATTAAAAATTATTCACTTCTAATTCCAATCAAATGATAAAAGAGTTAAAAAATGCAGGATTATTATCATTTATATTTTACTATTATTTGGAGTTGTTAAAAATTGGTTTGTTCGACATACATATTATAAATAGATTTCTTAGTAAAAAAAATCGAAGCAATGGTATATTTATCCGCATATATATAATTTTTATTTGACAATTTCTCATATTTTTAAATAGTTTTTTTTAAATCTTAAAAGTTTTCATATCATACCGTTAATTTTTCTTTGTGTTTATTTATTAAAAATAAATAATAATCCGTCATAGTAGTGAGCGAGGAATACGGGGGATATAGTAATATTTCTCATTCAGATTCTTGAAATGTTTCACTAGGTTTTGAAAGTTCATCATGGGAATAACAAAATTATTCCACCATACATCATTCCTCTTTAACGCGATGTCTTTTAACAGTGGATATATGAGGTAGACTTTTGGCTAATCGATAATCATTGTTCTTGGAACGTGTTTGTTGTAAAATATCTCTTTTTCGCTTGCAGTTTGAAAAATTTTTCCGAGTCGTGTTTGTTTTTAAACACAACGCACGTATAGTATTGAAGTATACTATTTAGATTCGTCGGTTAACTCGTACGGTAACCAAACCCCTTGCTTTCAAACTTCTATATTTTTCAACCGTTGACATGATTTTGTAGACATTGTATTCTGTGGTTTAATTCTTTCATTATCGTATTTAGCATAATTTTAATATATCCATTTGCTTTTTCTTTTAATATAGGATATTACTAATTTGTCATGTTTTAATGTTAGTAATAATATAAAAATATCATCGAATTCTGTTAAATAAAGGATCATAAATTTTGAATATATTTTATTTAAAAAAAAAACATTGTTATTTATTAATCGTAATTGATGTTGACCTTTTTCCGGAAGTAAGATGTACCTATGATCTTATTGATTTGGAGTTAATTAATAATTTTATTATAGTATATTTTAAAATTCTTTCCAATTCGTTTTTGTTCAATTTTTAAACTTATGTTTATATATTACTCGCATAAAGACGAAGTACTTTATATACTTTCTTATATATTATTTAAACCATTCAATTCCATCTTCTATAATAAAATTATTTTATTAAGAAAGCTTAATTTCGACGAATTTATAAATATTGCTCATTTGTATTCAGAAATAAAAGGTTGGCATGAACTATATTTTTATTAATTAAAGTTCAAATATATGGTATATAAATACACTTGGGTTCATCTTCGTATATATAATAATAAATATTCTACGTAACAACGTCATACACCGTGACGCCATCCAATGAATTTGTCACCAGATTTGGTACTTTTATGAAACCGGTCGGCATTTAAATTTAAATATTGTTTGAGAAATCTTATGAATATTAATATTCGAGTGTAAAATTATTAGAAAATGACTTTTTGTTTTTATAGATATTGCATTTTTTTACAATTTCTTTTAGAATTTCAACCATTTTTATGTAACATTGAATGAAAAACTATGCGTCCATACGATTTAAATATCATATTTTAATTATAAACGTACTTTGCACATCGTGTAAAAGAATTACTACGAACGATGTGTTATGGTATATAAATGTGATAAAAATGGTAATGGTATAAAGATTTGCAATCATGTTTGTGGACGGTTCCATCGATTTTCACGAGTAGCGGTAAGTGGGCCAAGGCCGCCGCCCGACACGCGCCACCGGATACGCGCAGGGCTGCCACACGCCTGCACCGAACTGGTCGTTCTTACCAACCTACATGTCAATAATTTCGAATTTATCACTGCATTTATTCGTACTTTTTATTTTCATTTTTGATTTTACTCAATTTTCTTTTCTTTTTCTTTTTCAAATGTGTAATATATATATATATATATATATATATATATATATATATATATATATATATATATGTGTGTGTGTGTGTGTGTGTGAGTGTGTGTCTACATTTTTATTTTATTTTCAGTTAGTCGTTTTTGTTATTATTTATATAAAATTCATATTTCTATAACTTGTAAACACCATAACATAGAGCATATTTAATATTGTGAAGATCAATCGTCAGGAAATTGGTTTTGCGATACAATCACATTTTATGCCATTTTGTCTATCCATATTTTTTATAATTTAAAATATAAATGCATGCTTCTTTTTCTTTCGCATATGTATCAATTATAAATGAACAAATGTATAAGTAATTTTCATTATTATAATGTTAAAATTATAAATTAATATGGAATTTCAAACATTTGTGGAATTATGTATTGATATATTAATAACACAATCTTTTTTCTATTAGAATTTGAGTAGTTAATTATTTTTTATCAATTTTGAACTTTTAATTCTTTTTTCACGCTTAAACGTATATTTGCTTTATTATAAAATCACAGTTATGATGAAGAAAAAAAGCCAATTGTAACAATTCAATGCAAAATTTTTGTTGTGCTTGTATTGTTTTTTACATGAATCCATTTTTAATCTTAACATTTAGTATTTACATCACCAAGGATCTGCTCAAAGTCAGTGGAATACTCGGGAGTGCTTGCAAAATGTAGTTCAATATTAGTAGGTCACCCAGTTTCAAAAATAACATACCTCACTATTTTTATTATTACGTCGCTTCGGAATACTTTTTATCGAGCTTTACAAGAGTAAAGCTCGATAATTTTAATTGACATATTAAGTTTCTTTGAGAATCTAGAAAATTTTTAGATTTCGTTAGATTTATAAATATAATAGGTAATTACATATTAGGTATGTAGATTTTTCAATAATTTTCTTTATGTACGTTAAGTGTTAAGCTCGAGATCGAATTTTTAATTATATATATATATATATATATATATATATATATATATTAATTATTCATTGTTTTTGAAACATAAAAATCATAATTTATATAACATTTAAAAGAATTGTTGCAAGACTCAATCAATGAAAAAAAAAATTTTTAGTTAGTTAATAATTTATAAACTGAAACAAATACGGTAATATGCAGAAATTGATTAAACAGTAAATTGTTGAAACAAAAGCTTCGGTGACAAATAAATACGAAGCTAAGTGTAGTAATAGCCAGGTGGGAGTGCGCGTGCGCATGCGTTCTACGCCCACACAAAACAAAACTGGGTCAACGCCATCGACGTTGCTTCAAATAGATTATGTACATCAGCTACCAAAACTCATCATACGCGTTTGTTTTGTTTATATATATATATATATATATATATATATATATATATATATATATATATATACACACACACATTATATTTATTAATTATGTTAATATTAGGGATACCGGATGAAAATGTCGTCGTTCCACACGATCCTATTTGAACGTCAATTGTGTTTCGTTTATCAAATCTTCAACATGTTTATGAGATTAATTTGGTTTTTCAACATCTGGAGACCACTATGTATGATATATACGATATCTATTAGTTCAAAAAATTTTATTGTGAACATTTTGATACAAAAAAACAAGCCTTTTAAGAAAACGATCAAAGTAAATTCTACAAATTTGATTCAACAGATTGAAAACACACGCAAATACTTTCGATTAAACATGAAAAAGCATTAAAAAACATCAGCAAAATTCATAAATATGAAGTCTGAAAATCGCATAACCTAAACTTTGACAACAAAGGCATACGAATGCAGATATGTAACAACTTACACAATTTACAAGGCGAAGTGTCTTTTCTTCTAAATTTGATGACTGACCGAGTATAAAAATTGATCATGTACTCGAGTCAGTCGAAATCAATAAATATAATTACTTTCAAAAATACAAAAGGTACAACAAACGTCTTAAACAAATTTCAGCTCCCGCAAGGTACTTTTGTTTATACTATATGTTTGCATTGAATTTATTACATATGATTGAACAATAACGACAGAGATATACTTTTCCAAATTTTACTGATTAAATAAGACATTAAAAATTAAACATAATAAATTTGAAAAAATATTTTCAACACGACAGCGCCACAAGACCGTTCACTACTTCGATCACTTGACAAAAACTAAATGATCTTCACATTAAATGATTAAATGATTTTGTTTGTTTATTTAGATCATTACGACATTTCTTGTCTGACAAAAAAATTAAAAATCTCTGAAATATAATTTTGACTTACGCAGTAGTTCGCGTAAATAGACAGAAGAGTATACTAGAATAGAATATGTATTGGATATTTTTTAAGAAATAAGTGATTTATCATTATATTTGTTTTTTAATGACGACATTTTCCTCCTGCACTCTTTAATATTTGCTAATTAAAATTTTAGCCATTGATTATTTTTATTATATCTTTATATTAGTTTATACGTTATTAATGTATGACAAAGAAAAAAAACTCTTATTAAAGTTCTGATCTGATTTGTTTTATAGCAATAGATATATGGTTATACGGAATAATGGTGTTTAATTCCAGTTTTTATATCATTAGTATAATATAAGAATAAAAAACTTTAGACAAAATATTATATTACCTAATTAATCCTTTCCTCTTTCTTTAAAAAAAAAACAAGCGTATTTTCAAAAATTAATTCAAATTTTCAATTTTTGTAAATTATTCAAACTACTATAAATAAGTCATTAAAAGTACACTCTTTATTATTTATATAATTGTATATATATATATATATATATATATATATATATATATACCATATATATGTGTGTGTGTTTTTAAGATATCGACAAAGATATTTTTAGTATTCATATAATTGAAATAAAAAAACTTATTAAACGAAATGTAAAATTAATCGAATCGTAAATATTTATTATAAAATTTAAATTAATTAAAAAAACAATTATAATATTTTTAAATATTAAATAAATTTTTAATAAATTTAAATGTATAAATTAAACTTAATATTTTTGGCATAAAAATAAATATATTAGATTTTATCCGGATGAATTTAAAAATAAATAATAAAAAATACTTTGAAATGAAAAAAATATGAAAAATAATAAATCCTTAATTATTTTAAGCGACGATTATAGGAAAAAATATTAATTATTGGATACCACGTGTTAAAAAAATATTAAAATTGTGGTCAAAAAAAGTATCGTTGTGTTCGCGTTTATAACCATACTTTAAGAGGTCGGCTGTCAAAATCGAAACAAAATTTTATATTTTAAATATATTCTACCGAAATGAATCTAAAAATAAAAAATACTTCTAAAAATAAATGATAAATTCTAATTAATTTGAGCAACGATTATAGAAAAAATATCACAATTAAAAATCACGTGTAATAAATGTATTTTTATTATGGTTAGGAAAAGTATCAAAATCTAAAGAAATCGAAGCAAAATTGAATTGTAAATGCTGAAATATTTTACAGGAAAATATATAATAATGAATTGAATGCCGACATTACGATGATGAATATTTTGAATCGTAAAGGTAATTTAATATTAAATCGTACTAATAAGGTAGCATTCGAGCGTGATATTTTATATATACGATGACTGTAGCATGACAAGATCGGCGGCGCTAGCATTATATATATATATATATATATATATATATATATATATATATATATATATATATATATACATATATATATATATACACACACACATATATATATATATATATTTATATATATATATATATATATACATACATATATATATATATATATATATATATATATATATATATATATATATATATATATATATATATATATATATGATAATATTACTAGCACCATTGACGCCGGGATTGCACTCGAATGCTGCTTTATTTTTACAATTTAATAATTAAATGATCTTTACAACTCAAAATATACATCCTGCTGATGTGTGCTTCGCTTTATTACTATATGTTTTCATGTAAAGTATTTCAGCATTTACGATCTCATTTTTCATAGCTGGACTCTTCAGGTACGGTTATAAACACGATATACAATACTTTTCACCTCCACGGCTTAATCTAACAAAATAATATTTTTTCTATAATTGTCATTTAAATTAATGTAGATTTATTATTTTTTATTTGTTTTATTTTTAAAATAAATTGTTATTTCTAAAACAGTATCCATATACACTTTTTTATTTTATTTTTTTCTGGGGAATCTAATATATTTACTTTTATCCCGAAAATTATTAAGTTAAATTTATATATTTATATTTATTATAAATTAATTTAATATTTCAAAAAATATCAAATCGTCCTCTTAATTTAAATTATGTAATAAATATTTTTGTTTCTATTTATTTTATTTTTTTGTTTTATTATTTTACATACTATTTCAGTTATAATAAATACTAAATTTACCTCTGTTATCTTTAAAATTAAACAAATATATATAAAATACTACAAAGTGCGTGATGATGTTACGAACGTTAAATAAGTTGTTTAACTCAAATGGACGATTACCCGTTTCAATTTTTTATTTGTAGGTTTCTCGATACATTTATTTATTCTTTTCATATGTCATCTCATATATAAGTAATCCTTTTAATGAATTATTAAAATTAGTTTTCTTTGATACCTACGACTAACATTATTTTTAAGGTTGTGCACATCAATTAAAATAGTGACCGGGATGTTTTCAAAATATTATAAAACTATTCTTTATATATTTTATGATGAATTTTCTTTTTGTTTGGAATTTGTGTTCCAAAACCATTGTTTCTAAAATTATAATTTTTGTTTTTATATGGCTGATAACTTAACCTCTTAGATTAATTTTTAATAGAGTATGGATCTATATGTAGGCCTGCTAAAACTTTCATTCTTATTTTGTCTATTCCTACACTTTTTAAGACAAGATCAACATTGTATCACCACCTATGGTGAAAGTAATCATTGATAATAAGCAATTCACACATGTTTATTAAAAACGATTGTGCATGTTTCTTATGAGTATTTTTTTTAAATGGTCCTCCATTACACTGCTGTTCGTTTATTTATTCCTCTTGGATAGGTTAATAAGAAATGTTTAGCTATTTAGTTATTTTATTTTTTTAATATTTAAATGAAAAAAAATCTTATTTACTACACAGTTAACCATTTCAAGAAATTTATTTTCCTTTCACATTTCATTTACAGATAAATCGTACATTAATAGTATAGTTTAGCAGCAGTTATTTTTTATTGTCTACTTTTACTTAAATTTATATATATATATATATATATATATATATATATATATATATATATATATATATATATATAAATTTATATATATAAATTATATATTATATATATAAATTATATATTAAAATATATATATATATATATACATAAATATATATATATATATATATATATATATATATATATATATATATATAAATTTATATATATATATATATATAATATTTTAAAAATATAAAATAAAGTTCATTTTTTAAAAAAAGAATTTTAAAAAATATCTTTGACAATATTTTAAAGATTATATATTTATTGAACCATAGATTATTTATTTGGTTACATACTGGGCACTAGTTTAAGTTGAATTCTTTAAGTGAAAAAAAATATTTTAAGAAAACCCAGAATTGATATTTTTTTTGTAAAATATAAAATTCAAAAACAATGTTTTAATAAACTTAAATGTTATATAAAAATATTTTTTTAGAATTATTTATAAAATAGGATCAATAATTTAAATACCCGTTACTCTCAAACAAGAATTTCAATTACATACAATTTTAACACAATAACTATGTAACATTTGATTAATTAATTTGCATGATACATCTTTACTTGGCCCGGTCATAAAACATAACTATTGCGAAATGAACGAGAACGCACCTTATTTGCGATGAAAGAAAAAAATAAATAAATGACCATTACGCATTTGTATAAAGCTTCTCCGTATCAGGGCTGTCAACCTTGAGCCTAAACGTAGTTTTAAAATTGCATATGTTTGTCTCGGTATTGGTTTTGATATATGGGGACCTTGTGAACATTAATGTGTATGTACACGACTTCACGTGGATGTGTATGTATACGATATACTGCGGCGTGTGTGTTTATATTTATATGTGTGCCGGCACATGTAAGTCAAGTGCAGTGTGCCAGTGGGTCAATAGCGTCGCCTACATGGCGTACAAGAACGACTGATCTCAACTGACAGTCACTTTTGTCGCTTCTGCCTATCATTTCTTTTGCTATTCTATTATATCGACGATAATATATTGCATAATGTAAGGTAGAAATAAAAAAAAAGAAAATCAGCTGCGTCAACTGTACTTCCGCTTCTATCGGTACTTATTTGTAGTTATGACGAAGATGATCATTACGACGGACGGTTTCTTTTCAATTATGCTCCACTTTGATGCGTTGGCGATTCCTTCATATATAGGTCAGGTTCACATTCAAAGAATTCTTCATGCGCGTCACATCACAATTTTCCTTTTTAATATTGTCCGTTTCTATTAATTATTATCATCGTTTCTTCAAATATTTTTTTTTATTTGAATCATCTATATTGTTAGTATGGGTAATTTTTTTAGTAGAAATGAAGATTTTAATATAAAATCTTTCTATTAAAAATTAAAAATGTTAATATTTTCTATTGGAATTATTTATTTTTGTCACTTAAAATAATTATGAATGTATTATTTTTCCCCATCATCTAATTGTTTTTATGTTCCAACATTTATAATATTTAGTTTATTATTTTTTCATTCAGTATTAGAATTTTAAAAAGTAAAAATTTAATAATTCATTCCATGTTTATTTAATAAGTATATAATTTTTGATTACATTAATAATATTAGATGATATTTATTAAGGGAATCCTAAGTCGGTATATTTCCGAAATTCATTTTATTTGCAAATATGCTAATTGTTAAAAAAGTCGAATAGAATTCCATCCTATTTTTTGTAATAAGTATATACATAGCTAAAACAATTTTACATTATTATTTTATAATGGTTTGATTTATAACGCAATCGTGTTAATCCAGTGGAGTACCACTTTTGGTATGTAGTACGCTTTTGCTTTCGCATAAATCCGGTCTGCGCACCACATTTTGGTTTCGCTTTCAAGATCGCGATTGTGTCACAGTTTTGCTCTCAGCTTGGTAATCATTTGCCACTTTTTCTTTCAATCGACCTACTCGTCAGCTCTTTCATTATTGATGCATATATATACATATATTTGTGTGTGTGTATGCGTATACATTATTTACATATGCTGTTTAAATTTGTTGAAAAAAAATCTATTAGAATTGTTATATTTGCCATTAAAAAAATACTGATTAAGACATATAATTTTTTTTCCTTTAACTAATTTTAATGTCTAATGATTTGTATATTTTTTATATTTTACTCAGCATTATTGTAGATACTTCACATCAGCTCTATTTTTAAGGGGTACAATTGACTTTTAAATATTTGACGTTGATTAAAGATGGCATTATAGTCTATTTTTAAACTGGTTTACGTTCGATTCTCTCCATCGGTGTTTCGACATAAAGCGACGGCGTTCGCTTCAATCGTTCGAATTTTCGAAACGAGCAAGCGTTGTTTCTTAATCGCGCTTCGTTCGTTTCTCGAAGACTTTTTATTGCACGTTCACGTAAAAAATAATATAATAATAATGTAATATAGTAGTGTGTACATGCACGTGCACCAAAAAGATTATTATTTTTTTGTTATTTAGTTAATTATTAATAATAATATTACGAACATCATTGGGTTGAAATTTACTGGGTATTGAACGATATATGTATTGTCGTAAAGAGATGACAAAATAGTTTAGCGACCTTGGTCAATAGTAGATTTAAGACAAGATCTCGCGAAGAGGCACACTTTTCGGCTGACGTCACTGGAGCGGTTGTGTGTGGTGTGCGTCACGCTGCACACAACTCGCAGCAAACACGCGAACCAAAGGGGTGGCTATGGGTGGTGATGGGGAGTAAGTAAGTATAATGGTATATCGTGTATGCGCGCGCGCACATGTGTGTGTGTGCGGTATTCTGGCGCTCAAGTAGGTCAGTGGGGCGCGCGGCGCGGCGCGCTAACATAGACCCGCTTGTCGAAACTAGGTCGCGGCTCACTTTCACTGCTGCTTGCGCGAGGCGCCGGAGGTGCGGGGGGCGGAGCGCGTAGGTCGGGGGCGTGGCGGGGAGCGGGGGCCCCCGTCGGCTGGGGGCCCTCCTAATCGCGTCCTGCGGACAGTCGCGCTCGAAACATCGCGTGGATAGTACGCGTGCCATGGGTCTGATGCAGAGACCCGCGCGAGTGTCGCTTACGCAATTGTTGTGTTCTCCGCACTGTTGTAATAATAACTCACCTATCGCTTTGTTGTGCTCGTGCTTGTGCTTGTGCACCGATGACTCTTAAGATGGAGCAGCAGCCTACTCTTATGCCGCTTAACATGTCCCCTTTCAATGTGGGCGCCGCCGAGGCGCCTGCCGCGCAACCGCCCCCTCAGTACTCACTACCGGCCATAGGATATCCTCAGGCCACCCAGGAACAATACTCTCCCCAGTATCAACCGTACAACATCTCTAATCTGGATACATCTTATCTGTTCTCAGCCGGTGCCGCTAACGACGGCAATTCATATTTGCCGGCTGCACCGGGAATGCCCTGCGATCAGACAGACTCCAAAGATGTCATTGAGGAATTGTGTCCCGTCTGTGGAGATAAAGTCAGCGGGTACCATTATGGTCTCCTCACCTGTGAGTCCTGTAAAGGATTCTTCAAACGCACCGTCCAAAACAAGAAAGTGTATTCGTGTGTCGCTGAAAGAGCGTGTCACATTGACAAAACGCAGAGGAAGCGATGTCCATTCTGTCGTTTTCAGAAGTGCCTCGAGGTCGGAATGAAACTAGAAGGTGAGTCACTCTATTCTTATTAAAATTTTAAAACCACCTATTAGGATATGAACTATTTTTTGAACAAGCAATCGGCATGTGTGAGAGAGTGATATACTTTTTACCCTCCTGAAAAATCTTCCACATCTACATACATACACATACACACGTACTCGTCATTCGTTAGTTGTTTTCATATAATTCAGAATTTTTAATCCCGATCGTATATAATACGTAATCGGGATTAAAAAGGTTATCGCAGATGCGTTCTGTTAGCATAGCGCGCGCGTTTGTTGTCTGTCAACACGAAAGGTGATGTGTGATAACACGTTTTTCATAATACCTTTTTTTCGTGTAATCAATCGCTACCTTTTTTGTTGACTGGCAATTGCACTATTAATTCGCTTGCGACAATATATTTCACTATGTTTATTACGCAAATAACGCGTCATTTTGTAATTTTTATTGCTTTTTATATGTAAATACTGGAAATATGAACGTTTGTGTGCCGATTATCAGTTTTGATGGATGATAGCTGAAAAAAAATTAAAGTGCGATTTATTAACATGTTCTATGAATAGTATTATTAATCATGACAATTTTGACATTGACCCACATACCTAGAATAAGTACATTTATATACATTAACTACAATCACATATTCACGCAAATACTTGACCTATTTAATCTTCGTATTATTTAGTAAAACATTAATTTATAAACAAATCATCATTTCGTATTAATTTTGTAAAATATTTTCGACAATATAATATTGTTATTTTTAATGCGTGCAAATTACGATATCTTATGAAATTTTCAATTAGTTCGATAATTTATGTGGAGTATACATGTATAATTCGATAATATATTACGTACCGTTTCAAAACTAGGTCACATTCATGTACAATGTGCATTTAATTGTATTTTTAATGTAAAATAATAAAAAAAAACATAATAACAGCATTTAATATTTTATACCATATGCATTTAAGAATCTCGATGTTGAATTCGTATTACCTTTTATTTTTTATAAATTCGCACCTTTAAATATTTATTTCTTAATAATTCATTAGTTTTACAGTTTGTTTCGAAAAAATCTTATTTGTTTAAAATAACATGGAAAATTTTATGATAGTTTTTTTTTATATTATTCTATTCGTCGCTAACATATTGTGTATAACGTATTTATGATAACAACGTACGATCAACATTTTTATTCTTTATCTACACGAGAGGTTTTTTCTCAGTAACGTAAACCTGTTGGTTGTTACGATACATCTTTCCATATTGTTTATTTGCTCATCGTTCATTGTGTAAACATTGTGCTAGTAATAAATTAGTTAACGTTATTAATCGTTTAATGTTATATATAATGCAATACTGATTTGGGCGTTTGTCAATCAAATTTTTCGATATGACATATGTACTCGATGTAAATTTGTGAATGATTTTAAAATCCAGTTTTTGGGAAATTTTAACGCCATCGTTAAATTGTAAGAAAGAAAAAATAGCAAGTTTATTACTATGATAATAAATTAACCTTTGATTACATACAGCATATAATTATAAGTTACAACCGTACTTGTATTTCAAAATCGAGATCATTTTAAATAGAAATTTTTAATTATCTATTATTATTATACAAATATGATTTTAAATTGACGAAATTCATACATTTTTCGAAATATTTATTATCGTAATTAAATGTAAACACTTAATACTAAGTATAAATATTATAGTTCATATTTATCAATTATTGAGCAATTACCACAGTATTTATTCAATATTATTTTAATAAGTTGTAAAAAAAACAAACATTATTATTGATAAATTAATGGAGGATCAAACTGTGCGACGATAATTTAGTAAGTGTCTCGATAATCTTTTGGCTGTGATTCAGTTAAAGTATGTACATGTACATGACAATTTTTTTTCTTTCTTTTTTATATGAAACAAGTCTGTCAAGCGTAAATTTCGAGCGCCTTTGAACTGCGCAAATGATGTCATATCGCTTAAATGCCTGTCGACTGTGGCGCAACGTTGAAACTACAACGTTCACATTGAACGTACAATACGTACTGTTTGTCGTTTGCTATTATATATATATATATATATATATATATATATATATATATATATATATATATATATATATATATATATTACTCCAGTTTTTTAGCATATACGGCTCTTTTCATATTTACAAAATATTTCTTTACTTATTGTTATTCAGTACATTAATTTTTATTAATATTATTAATATTTAATGAATTTCATTTTTTTTTGTGTGAAATATTTCCCAAATTATGTTGAAATGGTTTGCTAATGTGAAATATAAAAAAATAAGTGCTGCATAGTATATATAGATTAAAAATGTGTATTGCTTATTTTTCAATAAAAATAACAAAGAGAAAACTTAACCTTACTTTACTATTTTATATATTCTATTATTTCGGCAAACTTAAATAGTTATAGTTTCTTCTCCTTTTTTTTTCATTTGAAGTATTCGTCTCATCTTACATTTGATTATAGATGCATTTTTTACTAATTATATCGGGAAAAATATTTGAAACAATTTCGATAATTTTAATTAAACGCGTTTTTCGGGTTGTGACATCAAGTAATTTAAAATATTTATTGGGCTATTTTACTTGAAAGAGTTTATATTTATATTTTTTGCAGTTATCTAATAGTAATTTTCCGAAACGTCATATATATTATATATATGGTATATATATATATATATATATATATATATATATATATATATATATATATATGCAAAATTAAATATATTATTAATATTTTACCGGTACGGATTGTCGTTGTTTTTATTCGGCTCGTTTGGTTGCACATTCACCATCAGTGTTGCCAACACATATCTCAATCATCATCATCATCATCATCAACACCATTATTATTATTATGAACGTGAGTAGGCAACACTTGATTGCAATTTGCTCGAACGGCCGTTGTGACGAAATGTCACGTGACCACACAACTATCCGCCATTTTGCTGACGTACTCAACCTATTGATGCGCCACCGCGTTCACGCGTTGTACACCTTGACCGCGTTTCGGTTTTCAATTTTGATACTACTATTCGATGCCATAACGATTATATCTCTTTCCATTTCTTGTTCTTAACAATTAAATAATTCTAGGAAAATTAGGAAAATTCACGATAAAAATCCCTATTTATATATCCATTCAAATGTACGCGAACAGAATGTGCTTTTTGTTTCATATATGAAATATTTTTCAAAATTGATTAATATTAGTCATACCTCATATTTAATTTATTAAAGAGAAATCTAATTTTCGATTCTATTGTTACGTGTTTGTACTAATTTTTATGTAAAACAGTTAAACCATTTCATATTCCAAAATTTAAATTAGCAATTGAATTATAGAAGTAAATACCAAAAAAATATTTATACATATGTTATATTTATAATGATGCCAAGTTTAAATCTAATTAATACTAATGTTTGGATTGGAAAATTTGTATATATGATTTGTGAATTTTGACATTGAACAGAATTGTGTATTTTCCATATTTTGCGTATTTATTTCAATAAAAAAAAAAACGAAAAATTGGAATGGGATCAACTTTGTAAAAAAATAAATGTTAAATGTGTGCGTTCCGTCGCGTCATTACATTTTCAGCTGAAGTGACCCATTTTCGGTGCGGCCTTGACCGAATTATTGTACCGGTCGTGTTCTGTTTTGCGATTAGCCAGCTTGTTTTGCATCTGTATAAGTGAGCAAAAATATACGCACACACACACGTTTTATCTGAACAAATGAAACACATATTATTTTATCAACTGCTTGAATTTTATCGTTATTTATATTTTTATAATTTATTGGGTTTCAACGTAGATCGTGTTTGAATTTAAAAAAAATTTTTTTTTAAAACTCGAAAGTTAATAATAAGTTTTACGGTTTAAACTTACTTAAAAATATTTTGTTAAAAATATGGAAATACAAATGTATGTGCGTGTGCGTTCGTATTGATGTGTGTGTGTGATTTTTTTTTATCTTTGTTGACACGATTGCCCAGTGCCGGCGGCCCTGACACATTTTCTGAAGGTCCATTTGCGGGGCCGCTCGTCTTATCGACCTCACAATTGTCTTATCGTCTCCGTAACACGCCTCGTATTATATACTCGTATATATGAATGTGAATAATTAATACACCTGTGATTCTTACCTTTTCTACATTTTCATACATATTTTTGTAATTTTCAAAATAATAAATTTTCGTAGTAGTATTTTATCCTTTTCACATCTGTTTATATTTTATTCGTGTACTGTGTTCGCGTTTTTTGTTTCGTCAATTTTTTAATTTTTCAGCATTATCGTTGTTGCGGGTGACAAAATATTGATAACAAAAGCCAAAATATGAGTAAATAAATAAATAAAGATTATAATATTGAATGAAGTGAAAGATAAGTATCACTTTCTATCAACGTAATCTCCATTCCAATTGACGTTTTATAACTTTTTTAGGCGAGTTATCTGTTTACCATGTTGCGCAATTCAACTTGACCCACTGACACAAATACCTGAGTTCTATTTGCTAAAGAAAAATAACCAGCCACTTAATTTATGTATTCATAAAAGATTACTGATTTCATTTTCGATGCACTTTTTTTCATGGAAGACGTTTTACATATAATATATAAATTAAAATACGCGCCTAATTCGGTAAAGCTATTTTTGCTTTTACTTGGTGAGTTTAATAGTAATATTACGACTTTTTTTCGTTAGCAGTCCAACGCTGTATTTATAATTGTTATAATTTATTGTACAAAATTAATATTTTTGTCTGGTTTAAATCTAAGAAAAAAGTTAAAATAGTAAAATCTTATATTTTTACTAATTTTCAATTGATACATACCTTGTCATTGTAAAGAACTATATAAATTTATAAAATTAAATTAATAAATGAATTTTTAAATTTGTTTTTATAGGAATTAAGTTTTTCTTTAAATTGCAGGTAATAATATATTGAGCGCGTTCTAAACAAAACAATGAAATATAAATCACGGCAGTATTGTTTGCATTCTATGTACGTGTATTTGTAAAATATACTATACTGCGGTGATATTTTAAAATGTGATCATTTTGTTTTCTCTTCAATAATTGTTTAAACTCCACTTCGCAAATATGAATCTTGATATTGCGATATTAAATTTGCAACGCATTAGTCCACTAATGCGGAGAAATTAAATTTTAATTTCTAATTCATTTTTTTTCCTAATAATTACTTTAACTGACTTTAAATGAAAAAAATATCTATTGCCAATTTTGTTATTTATCATTGGTATCGAGCTCCATACTTTAGTTTATAATTATATAAATGTATTACTATTAATTTAACCATAAATAATATACTTTGAATAATTTAGTTTATATTAAAATTGTATAATTATAAATTGTCACTAATTATTTCAGATTACATGTACATAAACGATATTGAAAATTTTATTACTTTTCTGTTTTCTTGCTGTTATAATTATATTAAAACTGTTATAAAATAAAAAAATACTAATATTTTGGTATTGTAAAATCTACCGCTAATTTAAAGGATGATTTTATTATGCTTTCACCATTATTACAGAAGTAATATTATCTTTTAAAATATGCAACTGTTATGATAAAATATTACACGATTAGAAAATCACAATGTCATTATTTTAAACGTGGCACATGCACGGAAAAATAAATTATCGCACGTGACTAGTTTGATAAATAATATTTTATTATCTTACACAATGTGGTTTTCTGGTATGTACTTAAAATATTGATTTGACTTAATAAATAAATAAGTTCTAATTAATTTCATTTTTCTACTGTAACATATTCTTAACAAAACAATTTTGCTTTGTCGTAAATTTGTAGTATTTATTATTCTTATTGTGAATTAGGAAACAAAACGCTGGACCGATTTTTTAATCCGATCTAAAGTTCTTCTAAGTAGGACGAGGTCATTATTGTTTGTAACCAAGTTTCTCTATTATTTTCTTTGATAAGTATACATACTATAAATAGATTTAATATATAATTATTTTTATGCAAATTTACCATATATTTAAATAATCAAAAATCAATTAATGAATTTATTAATTAATAAATTCATTAATGTAATGTAATAGATCCATGGTGGCGAATCTGTTGCTTTACACATGAGCGATTTATTATCAAATTAGATTTAATATAGATTAATTTTAAAATTAAATGTTTTTGATTTATTTTGAAAGCATGTTTTGCTTTAATTTTAAAAGCAAAACTGTTAACATATTTACTATTTACATTGAAAGCCAATCAAATTGATTTTGTTTCTTAGACATTCAGTAAATTTACATCTTGCTTTCATTAAAGGTGTTAAAAATGAAAGTAACAATTATAACTGTTTTATGCTTTAAAAATCATTACAAATTTATCGGTTTTTCGATTCAAAGTAGTTCTAGCGTTGTTTTTTTTATTGTTAAACTGAGTAAATCTCATAATTTCTTTAGAATAATTTTGGTTTATAGTTATTTAAAAAAAAATGCTGTATTCCATTTCTTGTTCTATAGATTATATGTATAAAAAAATTAAAAGTCGTAAAATTAAAAACGCATTTTACAAAAAAATACTGAATATTTTGTGTTAATCATTTTTTTCGGTAATTTATTTTACTGAAATTTTATTCAAACATTGAATTTTGAATGTGTAATTTCTTTTAATTGCATCAATTTTATAAATATTACAACTTCAAACATTAATAGTAATAATTAAGATTTTTTTCATATATTTTTAGTTCGTTATATGAAATATTTTTTTTATAAGTAGGCAAAATTTAAAGTATTTAAGGCATGAATATAAATATTATATTTTTTCTTTTCAATTTTATTATTATTAATGATGTGTGTATGTGTGTGTGTGTGAGCCGTTTATTTTGAAAGTGGCGTAAGTCTTTATTAAAAAAAAAATGGAGTTAGTAATGTTAGTCGTTACATTTTTACATGATCTTTTCTTCCCAATACAACTTTTTGTTAATTCATTTAAAATCATTATGTTTTTATAATACGAAAATTTGCTAGTTAATAAAATGATGAAAACGTTTATTTAGAAAGTGGCATAAGTCCAACAGCGAGTGCTTTAAATGGATAAAATTCAATAAATTTTATGAAATCTCAATTATTTTATTTTATTGCGTAGTGTTATGAAAGTTAAATTATCAATTTTTAATGAATTAGTAATAATTATAAAACCTAGCCTCTTAAAAATTGGACTTTAAAAAACCTTAAAAAATATTGTCCAAAAGAACAAATCAGTTTAAAATATCTTGGATGACATTTCTAAGAAAAGATCTATATAAATTATTTTATAAAACGAAGATTCATCGTTATTTGAAACATTGGATCTAGTATTAAAATTAGAAACACTAAAAAACTTTAATAATATCAAGTTGACACAACTAAAAAAATAATAAGACCAATCTACTATATGTACTATTTTCAAAGTATCTATATTAAATATATTGTTTTTTTTAATGTTTATATATTAATATTTATACTTTTTTGTCCATAAAATGAGATTTTGACTGTCTTTATTTTTTTTGACTGACCAATTTTTTCTTTATTGAAATTTAAATGTTTTTAAAAATAATTCTGATATTCGATTTTTTAAAATGCAAACTTGAAATTAATCGTGTATACATTCGTGCTAAATATTCGACGATGCGTTAAGTGAATGCTATATGAGATAATTGTGTATGCACTTCATTTATGATTACGTAAAAGATATTAAATAGCACAATAATCTTAGTAATCAATATAGTGTTTTGAAACTTTAAAAATAATATTTTAAATTCATATATCTTTTTAGATAAAAATTCCCGATATATTTATTTTATTTTTCCTTAAATTTTGAATTGTAATTTATATTTTGTGCTATATTATTTCATTTTTTACATTTATAAAATTTCTATTTTATTTAGTATTTTTTATAGTTATGAATATAATGACAGTCATATAATAATTTAAATTTACTTGTAAACATAAATAATATATTTGTTTAATGTGAACATGCTTTTAATTAAAATTTTCTTAAATAATACTATAATACATATGGCAATCACTCCCGGAGATATTATTATTATTATTAAAACAACCAATGCGTCTTTATTTTTATCAATTCGTCGACTAGCGATTATTATAAAATAAAAGCTTTTGAACTCAAAATATATACTATTCATATACCGTAGTGCAATGTATACGTTTTGGTATAAAATATTTTTGAAGTTACTATTCAATTTTCCACGCGGGGAGACGCGAAATGTATTGGAGTTCAATTTGCACTTAATAATACTTTTCACCTCCATGATTTAAATACTTTTTACGTGTTTTTCTTTAAATTTTAAATGTTTTGGTTTATTTGATGAATAAATTATTTTTGTGTTTGTTGCAAAATGTATTAATATTTACGATTTTTTATTATTATTGATTTTTTTAATATATAAATTTTAACATTTAGTCATTTTTTTCTAAACTCAAATTTTGTAATATATATATATATATATATATATATATATATATATATATATATATATATATATATCACACTTGCTCACTAGTAATATGTAAGATAAGATGATTATTGGATTTTAATAATATTAATAAAATTTATATTGCTGCGAAATGTTATATATATATATATATATATATATATATATATATATATATATATATATATATATATATATATATATATACACAAATAAAAGTCATTTCTAATATTTTTTCGATTTATTCACATTATTTACAACGAAGATAATTGAAATATAGCGGACGACTTTCCCAAAATTTTTTAGTACTTTGTTTAAATATTTGATAATAAAATTTAGTTTTATCATTATCTTTTTTCTCTGCATTTTTCTTTCACTCTCTCTCTCTCCTATACCATTTCATTTCTATTATTACTTTTAAATATTGAATTAACATTACAGTGTATTTGCATTGTTGTCGTAACTTATAAATACATTTCCATATTAATTTATGATGATACTTGTTGCAACTATAATATCTATCGAATTGATTATATATATATATATTCTTACATACTATTATTATTAGTTACTAATTTTTGCAAATCTTATAATAGTGATAGAATTTAATTAATTAATTTAAATTATTAAGATATTAATATTTTTTTGTAGTTAATTAAACTTTGTATTTTTGTCAAAAAAATGAAGATACTTAAATAACAAATTATTTTTTTACGTCTAAGTTAAATTATCAGATAAAATTTCTGAAATTTAAATGTAATTACTATAAATATTATTAAGTTTAATTTGTATTTTTTAAAATTAAATTAAAATAAACTTAACTTTTCTGACTGTTTTATTTAGTAAATATTTTTATTATTTTTTGAATTAATTTCGTTATTTTAGATTTGCAGTTTGTTTCAAAAATTTTGGATTTTAATTCCAATAACTAAATTAGGTATATTTTAAGAAGTAAACTTGCTAAAATGGCGTTTCATCTTTAGTTCTAACAAAAAATTTTGAAAAGAGTTTGAGAATTGAATCTGATAATTTATGTGATAGTTATAAATATATTTTGCATATAGGGAACATTTCTAATTTAAACGTATATACAGTCTTATTAGTGTGTATGATTGTGCCTGTGTGTGTGTATCAGGTCGATTGCTTTGGTTCGTTATTATTTTTTAAAGCGTGTATGTTAAGAAGCGTTTGTATATTTGAGATAAATATATTTCCACTATGAGTATGCCGTGTCCATGTGCCACGTTATAACTTTGTTTAGCAGAGATTAGTTTTTGATGCGAGTATCGTCGTTGTTGCAGCGGTGCGCGCCGATAGAATGCGCGGTGGTCGCAACAAATTCGGTCCAATGTACAAAAGGGACAGGGCGCGCAAGTTGCAGATGATGAGGCAAAGGCAGATGGCAGCTCAGACCCTCCGTGGAACTATTGGTGGCGATAACACTCTCGTCCTTGGAAATTACGCTGGATATCCGGCGCTACCTATAAAACAAGAAATACAGATACCTCAAGTATCTTCCTTAACATCATCTCCGGATTCATCACCTTCACCAGCTGCTTTGGGAGCACCAGCTCCATTGCCAGCGTTACCAGCCTTACCACCGGCTCCTCCACCTGATAATAAACCGTGTTATGGACCTAATTCTACCACGCGTTCTCCACATTCAGTGTCTCCAGAGTCATTCAGTTTCGAGGGCGGTGCAGCATCCACGACAACTCCAGATGCTGGCACCGTCTCCGAACCCCTTCGAGTTTCACCGATGATTCGCGAATTCGTACAATCCATCGACGATCGCGAGTGGCAAAATTCTCTGTTCAGCTTACTTCAAAGTCAAACGTATAATCAGTGTGAAGTTGACCTGTTTGAGTTAATGTGTAAAGTTTTGGACCAGAATCTATTCTCACAGGTCGATTGGGCGAGGAATACAGTTTTCTTCAAGGATCTAAAGGTGAGTTTTGTATCCAAAATGTTTTTTTCTTTTTAATATTAAATTTTACATTGCGAATTTACTTGAATTTTGTAACTGTGCATTTATTTTGCGCGTTTGCTTTTCAATTAATGTATTTTTTGCGTTAATAATATGTTAAAATTGCGATTTATGATTTTTTTGTTGACAATTACATACATCTCACACAAAATCGAAAACACTTTTAAAATTGTAATTCTTCTTTGAATCTATTATACCATATTAAATAATAAATGACTAAATTTAAGGGCTTTGGTTTTTTTTAATTACAATTACGAAAGTCATTAATTTTAAAAATTTAAGTCTCCTCTTTTTCTCTATTTTAAATCTATTAAGAGATTTTGGAAAATATTCGTTTATTTCAGAAAACTGCTAGTATCATTTTTTTTATTCAAATAGAAAATAATCATCTCTTTATTATTATTTTTTCAATAAAAGACTTTTATCATCTTATTTTGAAGTAAAATTAAAAATTTTCATTTTTATTTTGTTTTAATATGAAAACCGTTGATCCTTTTTATTTCTTTATAAGTGATTTTTAAAATTTCATGAACTAACACAATAGGGAATCGATACACGCTAATAATATTTCATTTATGTGCAACAAATTAATTAATGAGCTAAAATTGGAAATTAACATTTTTCTATATAAAAATATGTTTTTTTATCTTCTACAATATTTAATAATATTTCAGTATTCTTTAAAAAATACTTGTGCAACAACGATTATTCAATTTATTTAATTAAATAAAACAAATTGAGCATAAGCAAAGTACTATTTTACAAAATAATAGATTTAACTAATATATTTAAAAAATGTTAAAATAGAATTGGGTTTAAAAACTAATTTGGATATTGAAAATGCCAGCATTAAGCTGGCATGCATATTCAATTGAATTTAAAAAATACTAAAATGTATACAATATTAGTTAATTATATTTAAATGCCAATTTTTGAAATAAATATGAAATTGGGATTTCGTTTATTAGAAGTTTTAAGTAATATGAATAAATTAAAATTATGGCAAATTTATAAATAAATAAATCGGACAGTTAAAATTTTTGAAAGAAAAATTTTATATATTTTTATATTTATAATATAATTCTACATTTAAAATATTTCTTCCAATTTGTTTTACTCTTTATTTAATGTATAATAATGATTTTACTTTACTTTTAGTGTTTAGTTTAGTGTGAGAAAAATGAATAAATATTCGTTATATTTAATTTTTGACTTAAAATTTGACTAGTAGATTTTATTTCTAAATTAAAATTATTCCTATCATGTCTGGGGTATGCCGTAACTATTTTAGATTTATTAACTTTACTTAAACGATTGTATATTTAAATCTAGTAAATATTATTCCAACATAAACTAGATTCATTTTCAATTTTTATAATATTTTGTGAATATATATATATATATATATATATATATATATATATATATATATATATATATATATATATATATATATATATATATATATATATATGATTTTAGCAGTTAATTCGCGCTATCCCAAGCGTGACTCTGGACTCACACCGTCGATTAATATATAGTCGAAATACTAAATTTTGGAATATTTACCTCTCGTTAAGAACAAAGGCTCGTTTCGATTTTCATTTTTTATCTATTTTTTTATTGACGTTTGTAAGTATGCTACGTATTTTAGTGTACGCGTATGCGGTTTAAATAAAATCATTTCTCACGATTATTCGGAAAATTCATTACATGAAACAAAACATAATATGTACATCCACACGTTCGTCGACGGTATTTGTAGACGTTTTAACACTGACTTTAAAAAGAAGGCCATGTTGGTGGGGTGGCAACTGCTCACTAGAGCGTGTTTGCTGGCTAGCTATGTAGCTGACTGTTTGGTTGGTTGGTTAGTCTGTTGGTTTGCTTGTTGGATTGTTGGCTGACTTTGCCGTTATTGGTTGGCAACGTTGCCGACGTACGTTCCCTTTCTCCTCGACGTGATCTCTTGTTTAACCAATCTTACCTACCTTTTCATCATGATTTACTTCCAAAGAATTTGATTTTCATTAATATCATATTTTATGTTTCATTCCCATTATTGCAACAAAGACTTGCAACTCCATATATAATGCATACTTCCTTAAAGGAGGAATTCCAATTAAGATTATAGCATCAATCAAAAGTAGTATATATATATATATATATATATATATATATATATATATATATATATATATATATGATATTTTAATCAAAAAAATATTTTCTTATTATAATTTAATACAAAATTAGGTATTGCATGAATTAGTTGCTTTTATATTTTTTCCCAATTCATGCCTATCTGACCCAAATCTAAGTGGATTTTTTTCTCGAATAAACTCTCGTTAAATGTGAACATCATTGTTACACGTAAAGTTGTTTCGTAATAAATTTAAATTACAGAAACAACACGCGTCTACTTGATTGTTGTTTTATGATATTTTTTTATTATTATTAATAATTGCATTTCTTATATAGTTTAAGATTATTGTTTCTCATATATGGTATAAATTTTGATTTCTACGACAATATTCAATCTTAGTAATGTAAATTTGTAATTAGAAGTCAATTGATATTGTTGGATCCGGTTTTGAGATTTTCAATGAATTCTCAGTTTTTTATTTCGTGATAGTTTTCTTTTCAAACAATATATATATATATATATATATATATATATATATATATATATATATATATATATATATATATATATACGTGTAAATTAAAACAAAATTAAATAATTATTTATTAGAATTTTAGTATCAGATTGAAAATAAACATTAGTTTTTTATACTCTTTTTACATTTAAAAACATATTGCATTTAAAAAATTAAAGATAATTTTTAAAGATTTTTGAATTATTGAAATATTCTCTTATTTAAAGGAATATAAATGCATACTTGCAAAATAATGCAGTTATATGAAGAACAGCTGTTGTTCATAGTGGGGCCAAAAGAGCCGGTTATCTACGTCCAGGTTCGGTGTCGGCGAATTTCTCATTGCTCAACTTTGCGCCGTCCTACTTACGATTCTCAACAATGTTGCGAAATCACCATATTTTAGCTGCCATTTAGCTTTTATTTTATTGTTTGAGACATTTTGTTAAACTGTGCCATTTCTCATATTATCTTTGGTTCAAATCCGATTCGAAATTATTCCTTATGAGTCTTCAGCAACAGGTTTAGTTTAAAATTATGAATTTTTCCTGTATTTAAATCTGATCTTTAAGTATATAAAAAGATTGTAAAATTTTAAAGTAAGAAGATGTATTAAGAATATTAATTAGAATATCTAAAAATTTCCCCTTCACAAACTTTTGTAATATATAAAAGTTTTATTATAATAATTTGATTTTTATATTTCAACTTTATGTACGAATACTTTAAATGATAATATTGAAAACACCTTCGTAATGGTTAAATGTTAACTTGAATTTCTTTTACATCACTTTCGAACAATTTCGAATAAAATTTTTCAGACACACCAAAATAATTTATGATGAAATTTTAAATAGAAAGATTTCTTTTTCTCTTTTTATTTTATTTTTTCATCAGACACGTGCTTGTGTAATCGATTGAACCCTGCATTTGTGAGAACTGTGCCGGTGACGAAGTGTTACGCCATCTCCTGATCTTCAACTTTCTCCTCAGAGTTCATTATCAACGTCAGCCGGTCGTAACAGCGACTCTCTTTTATCTTTTTTTCTTCTCTTTCTTCTATATGACGCTCGTTGCGCCAGATGAAGTAACAGCGTAAAGGCGAATACTACTTGAACCACTTTCACTTGCCTACATTACCGTCGTATCCGCTCTCTCTTTGTCATCTTTTTTTATGTATTGACATTTCAAATGTATTTCCAAATACATTACTAATATTTTTATAGTTTATATAAATTTGTTTTAATTTATTTTTTATTTTTACTAATGTTAAGTTTGTTTTGTTCTATTTTATTCAACCTATTTTTATTGGAGAAGAAAACATATAGATTATAATTTGAAACAATAATAATTTTGATTGTTAATAATTGAAATTATTAATTATGAAGAAATGTAATTCTTAATTTTCTATTAGAGTATTGTGCGTATCTATATCAAAGCTTGGCGGTCAACTCCAACGATATTTATTGTTTCTTGTACACAACGAGTAACAATCATCATATTTACTAAATACTCTTTTTTTAATACCATGTCATAATATTATATTTTTTTCTTATTACATTATAATATTGAATTTAATTTAAAATCTCAAAGTTTATATTTTTCTTATTTTTAAATTTAAATTTAATTTTATCGTCATCATTTATAGCTAAACAATGTTTATTAATACTAGAAATTGTTAAGAATTATAAGTTTCATGCATGTTGGTTTATTTTTAAATCAGATGTTTTAAATTGTATAATCTACTTTTTTCATAAAATAACTAATTTTATTGGTTATTTTTATTTAATGTTGATATTAAAAAGGAATATTACATTTTTAGTATTTCAACTAATATATTTGTTACTGTTTATTACAAATAATAATTAATAATATTTAAATAATTTTATATTTTTAATAAATGACAAAATATGTTAGAACGATTTACAATAATAATATTTGAAATTGTATTATTCAAAGTTGCGTTATTACGGTTGAATTATCTTTCGGTTGAATATCTCGTTATAAAATTAAAAATTAGATAAAAACTGTGGTATAATTCTAGTTTTTAAAAAAAAATGGTTGAAGATTTCGTATTTTATTCGATGTTATCGTTACAGTTTTTTTTACAAGGATTAATAACAAAAGCTGAATAAGAATTGATTATGTAAAAGAAATAACATCTCTGTGGAGAATGTGTACAGTTGGCAGTTGACACGGTTGGTCTTGACATGTTGACAATGGCCCAGTGTGCCAAAGTGGGTCATCGTCGATTACCTATGGAGAAAGTTAGAGAAATTATGTGGACGCTAGTAGTAATAGATTGACGTAACTTGTAACCACTTTTGTGTTACGTATAACTAAACTACGCACATATAAATAGTTAACCGTGAAACTACCATTAATAACAATTACGATTACATATTATTTTTCCCTGTACTTTTGATATTTATGCTTTACATATGACGTTCAACTTATTTTTTCATATTTTATGTTTCATTATATATATATATATATATATATATATATATATATATATATATATATATATATATATATATATATATATATATATATAATTTTTAATACATTTTTAAAAGTTAATATTGATAATATCTGATCCATTGTTGTTTTAAAGTTGAATTTGAGTGTAATATATTCCATGGTAATATAATTATATCATATTGTTTAATGTATTTTGAATTATATGTTTCAATTGGGTATTATAATTATGTAAACGCGTAATTTTATTTTGTATTAAAAGTTCATGCATATATTATCTTTTCATTCTTGCATTATTTTTAATGGCGTTATCAAATGTGTATATGCATAAAGCATAGAAATGAATGAAAAGGAAAAATCTTAGTATTTGATAATTATTTCCTTTCATAACTATATAATTTTATAAATGATGTAAAAATTTTCTAGTGTACAATATATTTTTTAGCGATTTTTTCAATAGCTTGCGTTTGTATTTATTTTACTTCTATCGCAATGTTAGTTATATGTTGACAGATATTAAACATGATAGTGTAATTAATATTGTATTTTATTCAGGTGGATGATCAAATGAAACTTCTGCAACATTCTTGGTCAGACATGCTGCTTTTAGATCATTTGCATCAACGCATGCACAATGGATTACCAGACGAAACTACTTTACACAATGGACAGAAATTTGACCTCCTCTGTTTGGGATTACTTGGTTTACCAGCTCTTGCAGATTATTTTAATGAACTTCAAACAAAATTAGCAGACCTCAAATTTGACGTATCAGAGTACATATGCGTCAAATTCCTTTTATTGTTAAATCCAGGTTAGAAAGTTGTTCTACGATTGTTCATTTCAAATACATATAATTATATATATATAATTGTTAACATGTACATTAATATTTCAGAAGTAAGAGGTATCACCAATAAAAAATGTGTTCAAGAAGGATATGAAACTGTTCAAACTGCTCTTCTTGATTATACACTCACTTGTTATCCTAATATACAGGTAAATATTATTTGAATTTTTATGGATTAAAATGAGTTAAATAATTATTTTATTTTGCTTTTTTCAGGATAAATTTGGTAGATTGGTAGTTTTGGTACCAGAAATTCATGCCTTAGCAGCTCGAGGAGAAGAACATTTGTATGGAAGACATTGTGCTGGGCAGGCACCCACTCAAACTCTTTTAATGGAAATGTTACATGCAAAGAGAAAATGAAACTAAGTATATGTGAATTAAAATTATGCCGATAAATATAATTTTATTGTATCTATTTAAAATTTAAGCCAAAATTCAGTTTTGCGAATATATTTTTAATGCTGGAAATTTCTATATATATATATATATATACACGTGTGTGCGTACATGTGAGTACGTGCGTGTGTATTCGTGTATGTGTGTAAAACAATGTTACTTATATTTGTCATAATTTTCTTTCAGATGTAATTGTCAAGAACTATGAAAAAGTAGAATATAGTTAATTAACTTTTTGTGAAATTGGAGTGTATACTTAAAACAGTGTTGTTGTTTAATATTCTTATAATGTGAATGGATCTCTAATTATTTAATAATATTAAATTCATTCTAAATAATATGTATAACAATTCACAGACTTAAAACAACACACAGTGGGCTTACATGTATATTTTGTGTTACTGTTATTGTTGATTAGAGTGATAATTTGTGTTTAGGATACATGAACGATATTCTTTTTAGTAAATTGTATTCTGTTCTTTGTAAAACCACCAAAAAGTAATTTTGTTAATATGTACAAGATGTTACCATTATTTCTGAAATTATTCGATGCCACCTCAAGAGCTTACATTTACATCATAGATTTTTGTAAATTACATGACATCTTATTTATATTGGATGTAAAAAAAATGTATATTTTTACCTAAAATTTGCTTACATACAAGCGTAATTTGTACGCACACGTGGATACGTATATTTGTCTGTATTAAAATTATGTAAAATCTGGTGGCCATTTTATCAAAAATTTTAACTATGGGTATTGGTGTAGGATAGCACACGTTTGTGAAAATTGTACCTAATTGAGATGCCTTCATACTGAGTACAAAAGCTGGATTTTAGAACAGTTTGTTATGATTGATTGGTGCTGGTTAAAGATTATTACAATCGTGACATCCTCTACGCGTCGTTGAAATGTATAAATATTGAATCTAAATCTGTATTTAAAAACAAACTGGTGTGTTATAACTTGAGTATAGTACATTTTATAAATGTATTTTCTGCATTACAACAAACAATACATGTACATATATGTATACTATACAAAATGACATTTCAGTTATGTAGCTAATGTATGTAAGCAGAGCAAAATTTTATTTAGATATTTCTAAAATACAAATTGGCTTATTTTTTCACATTAAATAACACGTAAATTATAAGACATACAGCTATTTTGAAATGAATAGTCAAAATCTTAACACCAGATATATTTTTTTACACATTTTTATAAACATAATTGTTTTTAAATTTCAAATTTGTTTTTCATAATATCCTTTATTGTTACAAAATATATCTTATTTTTTTTAAACATATAATTTGTACGATATATATATGTATGTATGTATATGTATGCTAACAGGGCCACAATTAGTTGATCTTCTGTGATCCTAGAAATATGCAGTTTCTTTTCTATTAATAATTGCTACTTATTATTGTTTATTGAACATTAAATATAAGAATGTTTTAAATGTCAGTCTATTGTTTATAGATCATATATATATATATATATATATATATATATATATATATATATATATATATATATATATATATATATATATATATATATATATATATATATATATATATATATATATATATATATATATCAAAGCCTAACTATTTCAACGTTAATTACTTGAAAAATCTGTGTATTGATTCTTATAATATTTAAATGTGTACCTGAGATTAAGAAATATACATAGTGTAAAAATTATAGAATAGTTCTGTGTTATTTAAAATATCTGCTTCGATTAAGTATTCACTCTTATATTTATGTTTAATGGCCCTGTATCATACATAGATACGTACACGCGCGTGCATATGTGTGCATGCGAGTGTGTGTAATTGTTTCATAATTGTATGTAAAATACTAAAAATGTATATATATACGAGTATATATATATATATATATATATATATATATATATATATTAGTTATTCTAATATTTTAAAATTATATAAATGCATAATTAAATAAATTCTATTTTATTACAAAGTTAAATACTCATGTTAAACAGAGTTTATTTTTGGTACTTTTTTGGTTTCCATCTTTAATCAAAAGATATATTTTATTTTTGAAACTTTCTATGCTATTTATAGTGTGATGTGTTTCTTAAGCTTTTTTCAATCATTTTTTAGAATCTATACCCTTCTCCACACATATAAAGTGTGTATTATATATATATATATATATATATACATCTATTTATTTTGGGTGTGGATTGCCTGATCGAGTACTATAATTTTTAACTTGTATTTATTAAGACGTTTTGAATGTAATTTACATCGGTTTGTAATTAATATTATGAGGGATTAATTTTTGTGTTCTTTGTTACAGGTTCATTTTTTTTAATTTTTCGTAAATTGATTTATATTTTCAATAAATGTTATTAAATTATATGCACAGAATTTCTTAGATGTCATTTTAAATAAGATTCTAGTTTATTTAATTTCTTATTTAATCATAATTTTCAATTGATATTTAGTAAGTTATACATATAATTCTATTGGATATCATGATATAATCTGTGAAGTAATAGCTTTATTATTTATATGATGATATTTAGGTAAAAATAATTATATAAAAAATATTTTTCAATTTTTTTTAACGGTTTGGCAGTTTTACAAATAAAGTACTATCTTTCAGGCAATACGTAAAGATTTAAAACAGTAGGGAATATTATCTAAAAATGCATATTTTATATATAGATAATAGAATCAGAGAAAAACATCTATATTGATGATTTTTTTCGCAAAAAATTATTTTTATATCAATAAAAATAACTTGTTTTCTTTATTTCATATAATTTGTCACATAGTGATGGCGTTAAGAGTAAATTAAAAATCTTTATATTGGGAACGCGTTAGAAGAACATCAGTTTATTTTTATATATAATATTATTTTTGTGACATAATCACACAAATGAAAATTTTTCACAAGTGCCTTTTGTTTTCAGTTAAACTGTTTAATATGTGTTAAATTTTGGTTGCAATTTATTTTTTATCGCTCTTATATAAAGTGAAATTATTAAGCGTTGTAGATGGATGCCACATTGAATTACTATTGATATTTTTCTGTTATAAGGTGACAGATTCGGCGTTTTAAATTTGATTTAAATTTTATGGAAAAAAAAGTATATTTTTAAACAAGGTTGAAAATATAAATGTATATGATGAACACTTGATTTCATACGCATGTACATAATATATAGTTTTTATGATGACTGTGAATAAATTTGTACGTGCGTGTTCGTGTATGTATGTTTATATAAGTGCGAGCGTGTGTGTATGAGCATTCGGAATATTTTTGTTTGTTACAAATAATAATTAAAATAAAATCAATGCTTTATAAAAGAGCAAAAATTTGATTTCTAGATATAAATACTATTATATAGAGTTATTTTTAGAAAAGTTAAATATCCTTAAAATTATTGTAATTCAAAGTTTATGTAAGTTCTATTTATGTATTGATGTATATTAAACATTATAACATATTAATATGTTGTATTAAGAAATGGATAAACCACAATATCTTTGTTCGTTTAAGTAATTTAATTATTTTCTTTAAGCTTTTTGTTATATATATATATATATATATATATATATATATATATATATATATATATATTTATGTGTGTGTGTAGTTTTTTTGAAATAGTTTGTGATAAGTTCATAAGTATTTTTTAATTTACTATTATAAGTCTATTTGTATTAAGGAAATATGCAAATGGAGTAACATTCCAATGGGGATTAATGGGCATAATTTTTTTAATCGCACGTAAATTTTTATATCTTCCTGATTTCTCTATTTTTTGTATACATTTAATTTAATTTGTTATCTCGATGTTAAATTGTACAATATATCTTTTTGATTTTTTTAACATTTTAGTTATGCTTTTTTGTGATACTCAGATTTATAAATACCTTTTATATTGGTTCATATGGTTCTAAATTTAAATACAAAACTGATACCATATTTAGTGGATTTTCAGTGATAAAATACACGGTTTAACACTTGATTATGTTATTGTACTAACTAACACGACTTGATAATCTCAGTAATGGGAGATTTTTATCATGAGCTTTTTTATAACTCTTTATTGATACTACTTATTATTTTTAATTTTCAAACCCGACAAAAATAGTGCAATAGGACGGATTTTGATATTAGATTCATCATCAATATTTTTAATATTTATATGTTGTACATTCCAAGTTTTAAGTCAAAATATACATCATAGACACAAACCTTTCTTGGTTTATATTGTACAAGATATTGAGATGTTATCACTGCGAATTATAAGTGGATAACATCCGAGCAAAGGTTTTGTGGTTTTATCATGCTACCTATTTGTGTTATTATTTAGTAAATGTAAAATTAGTTTTTAAGTAGTTGTAAGTCAAAAATTTACATCCAGTGATTAACATGTAATTACATATTATTCAAAAAAGCACATTCACTTTCTTTGATTACTTTTTTCTGCGTGGAAATTGTTCACAGTATGCTTTTCGAATGTAAATAAATTATAATCAATATATACTTATATAAAAAATTACAATGTGTTATTTATTATTAATTTGTCACAATGATAGTAATAATGATACATATTTTTGCACTATATTTTTTAAAAATTACGAATATTACATTGACATCTTTCTATAAAGGAAAATAATGGAATTTCGAGGGCTTCTTGTTTTTGAGATGTCTGAAAATGCTTATTTTAAAATATAATTTACTATCGTCTCATATATATATATGTATATATATAAAGAAGAAAATATTCGACAACATTTGTCTTTAAAAAAATATTGGTGTTCATTAATATTATGGGGATAGTTCGTATGTACATATTTATATATATATATATATATATATATATATATATATATATATATATATATATATATATATATATATATATTTGGTCTGTTTCATAACTATGGAAATGTGCTACAAATTTTTAATCGTTATTATTACGTATTATTCACATTTTGAATTTATTTTTTAGTAAAAAGATTTATGAGTGGTATTAAAATATTTGATCTATGTATGTATGTACAGTAAATAATGTACAATACCAATAAATACCACTAATAAGTGAAAATGTGTATAATACAAGGTTGTAACGTTAATTATATTGTAAAATATTCTTTTTTTTTTTTAGTGCGTATGAATGGTCAGTGCAGTGCCATTGCATGTCCATAATTGAATGTTAAGTGTGAATTTTTGAGTCAAAATCTGTATATTTTTTTTTAATCCCAGTGTAGTTTTCAAAATGACTTGAAAACATTGATGTTATTTGAAATATACTAAATGTTAAATAAATCTTGTCAAATCCTAAATTCATATTTCTCAAACTTCAAAAGTATTTGTTAACAGTGTTTTCATTATTACGAGTAAATAAAAACATGAAAAATATTAATGGAAATCTTGAGTGTTTTTATATTTTGACCTTTTTTCTACTTACTTAACTTGATATATATATATATATATATATATATATATATATATATATATATATATATATATATATATTACATAAAGTGCAGTATTCATAATTTCAGAGATTCTAAATATGATATATATATTTTTAAAACTATGAGCGGTGCTATGGAGATGACAATTATTCATCTATTTATTATTTGTTATATCGATATTTTATTTTCGTACAGCAGTATGAAGTAAATTTTGTAAGTATGAATATTATACATTTTTAAAATTAATCCTTATGAATTTGGAAAATGGTGCTGATTTTCATTATTATTTTTAAATTAAAAAATGAAAATATTTCATCTATATATGAATTTGTATGTATATAACACAGATTGTTTCATAACATTTACATTTACAATTGAGAATAAAAAGTGACCATTAAAAATTATCAAGATTTTGACAATTTTTAGATAGTTTGAGGAATATATTGAAGGATTTGTGACTTCAAATTTCAAAAAAAAACAAATAAATGTACGAATAATTCTTCAATTATATTACTTTATTATACACACAAAAACTGCATGCATATTATGAGAAGTGATTTATTTACTAAATGTTTTCTAGATTTTGAAAATATATTAATTTATATTGATTATTTGGTACCTTTTTGTACTATATTATAAGTAATATCGCATGTAAATGAGTGTATGTTTTTTTTGTTAAATTGAGTTTTTCTCATTTTTTTTAAATAAATATATTGTATTTGTGCATATATATATATATATATATATATATATATATATATATATATATATACATTATGCAGTTTATAATTGAAATTGTTTTTTTATCGTATTTGACCATAATGTATAGAATAAAATATATAATTCAGTATTATACTTTTCTTGTGAAGCATTTTTATTTTTATATCCATCTTCTAAAAACCTTTTTAATAAGTAATCAATAATAATTATTCGTTTTTGAAGAATTTATCAAAGATTTACATATTTTATTTTGCTTTTCTAGGAACTTCGACTTTATTATACATAATGATATTTTATATAAATTGATGCATGATAATTGTTATCAATAATTTATTTCGCTGCAACTCTGAATGATCAATAGTAAATTATTTAGTATTCAAGGTTTCGCGTATATTTGAAACATCATTAAAGTAATTTAATATACATTCGTACATAATTGAAAATTTTACATATATTTGTTTTAAAAATATATATCACAATATCGTTAATCAATTTAATATTAGTTTATTATGTATTCTTGTTTTGTAAATGTCTGAGAAAATATATTTTAAAATTAATCAATCGAAATGATCCATTCATGATAGAAAATCGTAAAACGTTCTAGTTTTTTTTTATATAATATAATCCAGAATCTATTGTATGCAAAACGAAAACAAAACTTGAAGTCGGATTAATGAATCAAATATTAAAATTAAATTTTAAAACCTTTGACATCAAACAATTGTTTTATCCGCATTTAAATAAAGACATAAATTTGGTATGTGTGTGTGTGTGTGTGTTTTTTTTTTGTTTGTTATTATATATTATTTTAACATAAAAAAAACACTACATATGTAACAGTTGGCGTTCGCAGTTTTAAACAGTTACATGTGCTTCATTTACCATTATTATATTGCCGCATTGTAACGTAATATATGATATATATATATATATATATATATATATATATATATATATATATATATATATATATATATATTAAATATTTAATAAAATTTTGATATATAAATTACTCGTAAATCATTTATTATTAAAATATAATATAAATCGCTGACCATTATCGCTTTGTTTATAATTCTATTATTGTAACAAAATTAATTACACCTACTAGTTCTAGGAATGTATAATTATTTATTATTCTTAAAATGGTTTATGTGATATATATATATATATATATATATATATATATATATATATATATATAATTTTTTTATTCAATTATCAATATGTAGACTAAAGTACATTGAATTGTTTATTTTTTCTCATAATGCAAAGCGTATTATAATTATTATTTAGTTATATTAAAATCACTAATGCATCATTATATCGTTAAATCTGTTAATCGTTATGAAGATATAACAAATTTCAGCAATTATATGTAAATTAGTCGAATATAGTTACATATATTAGATATAAATATATTGAACGGAACGCGTGCCACAGACGTAACCAAAGTCCATCAATTTGATGATACAAAGTCGATAGGATAACAACCGGTAATTACTAGTATTTCGTTAATATTGATGTTATTTTTTGATACAGCTCAAATATATATATATATTTTATAAAAGAAAAAAAATATACGATTTATAATCTTATTATTTAATAACGCCGAATAAATATAAAATATGTTCGCAATACTTCAAAAATGTAATTATATTATTAGAGCACTTCAATATGAAATTGATATATAATGTTTATTTTTCGTTTTTCAATTATATAATATAACTATTATTATATTTTTTTTTCTAATACGATCTCAATCTCAATTCGTACATTTTTACTTATTTTTTTAATTTTATAATTTATTACACATTTCAAACAATGCAAACGACGACGATGTTCTTGAAATGAATCAGCAGGTTCTGGATTTTTTCAGCAGTCTTCACCTTTTTTTTTTATGAAAGGTCAACGGCAGAATCTTTTCTTAACTTTCAAAATGCTGATATGTTGATTGAAGTTTTTGTTTTAATATACTATGAAAAGATTAATAATAAAACTTTTGAATTATAACAATAAATCAAAAAGTGATGAGAAATATATGAATCATAAGAATAAATTATATTTACAAACATATATAATTGTTTTTTTTTAATTAAATTAGAGACTACATATTTGAAGATCTTTAATGTGTTATAAAGTTTAGTTAAACTAGATGCAATTCGTTTCAGATAGCAATAATGATAATAATTTTAATATTATTTAAAATTAAACAGAAAAAGAATATATATATATATATATATATATATATATATATATATATATATATATATATATATATATATATATATATATATATATATATATATATATATATATATATATATATATATATATATATATATATATATATATATATATATATATATATATATATATATATATATATATGATTGACGCGATCTAAAATAAATATTCGCGCTTAAAAACCAGGATATATATTAAGTTTTTTTTATTTTTTTTTTATACAAGGCTCAAAGTCCAATATCTCGATTATTGTACGCGTTATATTAAAAAGTTAAAAATATTCACGTTGAAGTGGCACAGCAGTTTTGTAACATTTTTATTTTTTTCTTGCAGAAATAGCCCTCTCTATTTTTCATAAAATTTATTCGTTTTTAAATTACGAAACTATTTCCATTCATTAAGCATAAAGTGGAACAAATATTGCAGAATTTTACAGTATAAAATTGTACAGATTTAGATCTAATTTTATCATTACTATTTTTATTATTATTATTATTATTTATCATCATTTAATTCATGATGTTCTTTTAAGTGGAATAGGACTTAATAAACTGATCCAATTTTATTGAAGTTAAAGAACCAGAAGATCTTCATCGTTTTCAATATTATATTTTTACCCTAAAAATGCACTTTGCTATACAATTTGAGATTTTTATAATTATAATAAAGTTTTAAAATATTACATTTTCATTTCTATTTTGTAAACAGTTACATTCTTTTTATCAAATTAAATCTGAATATAAAGTTTGAGATCAATTCTTATTTGAAATTATGATATATAAAATACACATAATATATATATATTGCAAAAAAAAATGTTTTTTTAAAGTATTTTTAAGAAACAAAAAACGCTATCGTCAACAGTAATTTTCGAATATAAAAATGAAAGGCTTAACGCAATAAAATAAAACGTATAGAAATAATTTTTATATTATATTTAAATATTGATAAAGGAATTTTTCGAATATTTACAAATTTGCGTCATCATAAATAAATATGTAAATAAATTGTAAGATATGCACAACACTAAATTGTGATGTGTTTTTAACTTTTTAGTAGGCTAACCATATATACCGTTTCATAACATATGAAATAGTACCGTTTTTACGCCTAGTTTTAATAAAATTAGCACTATATTCATATTTCAATACATGCGTTTGTTGTTAATCTTTTATTATTATTATTTATAAACAATACATTATTTTACATTCATGAAATCGATGTACGGATTTCTAAATAATATAAAAATTATTTCCCATTTTAAACGTTGATACATGGTCAACCCAATAAGAATATGAAAAAATGCATAAAATATTTATTTTGTACTGTAAAATTGTTTTTGGAAAATATTGTATTTGGAAATAAAGTGCTAAATCATTTCAATTTCTAGAGTTATATAAGCGTAAGTACAGTTAAAATAGAATAAGTCGTCACTTTTTTTATAAATTTATTTATATTTTTAACATCCATATATGAATATTTTTAAATACATGTTTCATAAATAATTGAATTTGAATAAATACATAAAACACAAATAGAGAAAGAACCGACGATCTTCGATCGACAGAAATATAACATTATTAAAAAAATCTAATGATATTACAAAATAAAATTTAAAATTATAATGCATTCGTCACGATTCAGACTTAATTTGTTTTTTTTTGAGTTTAAATTGAAAAAAAATCGATTAAGAAGATGTACAGAGTGTAATTGATCAATTGGAACTTGTCTTCGGATTGAATAATAAAATTTTATTGTTGAATGTGTTGTGATCAATAATGAAAATGTTAAAACATAAAGCCATAATGAAAAAAATCTAATCATTTCTTATCTTAGACTAGAGATGAACAAACCACGATTTGAAACTATAATTTGTCCGATAATATTAATTTGATCTAGTATGTAATAAATTTTTAATGTTTCATTAATTTAATTATTTTTAAATGAGTTTTTTTCATTTAATTTTTTTTCTTTTCATTTTTGATACATTTTAAAAGTGTGTTGTAGTAGTGATGTTGGTACATCACTATTTTAGATGCTAGGCAACTACGTATTTTAGATGACATCGGAGATACAATTAACAAATTTATACACAGGATAACATCTTAACAGTGAATAGACCAATTCCTCCCACCTGTTGTATAAAACAATTCCATATTCAAGATTTTATTTCACAAAAATTCCTAAATATATCAAATTTCTATGATAATACCCGTGTAATTAATTGAATTCTAAAGTATCACTTAAAAAAAACATAATTATTTATTACTTTTCAATATAATTAAAATTTTGATTTGATTTTATCAACATAAATGAAATAAAAATATTACAAAAATTGTTAATGATTTTTCATAGGAAAATTTAATATAATCGGTTTAAAAAAAAAGTTCAAAATTTCAACAGTTTTATTATATATTAAGGTGTTCCAAAAGTTGATTTTTCATCACACTATAAATGAAATTTTCTATCATGCAGGCTTATCTAATTAGCTGTCAATATCATTGATTTCTGTCATCCCAAAAGTCTTTTGAAGTATATATGTTGAGGAATGTTCAGTCTCATTTAAAATTTTCAACCACAGTATTAATAATGGCAACGAAAGGCGACATTTACGGTATGTTATGCTTCATTGTTTGTAAAATGATGACAATATAAAGAATAATATTGAAGATTTTTATATCGTGTATGTGAATGTTGCAATAATTATTACACTATTCGCAATTGATTTAAAATATTTAAAGGGGGAAAATTTTTATTTGTAAAGATGAAGACTGTAAGCATGACCTTATCAAAGTCATACTTAAAAATCTACGATATAATATGTGGAAATAGTGAATGTCACTAAAGTTCTCACACATTTACTAACGTAAACCAAACTTGTGAATTGCATTTCTACATATGATTTACTTCTCCATCTTATGAGACACACTGATACTTTCAACTGTTGTATATCACTGGAGTTGCTTAAAACATAGATCGTTGTTAAAAAAAAAAGATTATTTTTATTATCAAATTTCACAACTTTATTGATTTTTATTTTAATAGTTAATAATTGAATGAATATTTTATTTGAATTTTTATCCTTAAATATTTTAAGTCTTTTAAAAATGTAATAATGAAATATTTATATGTAAAATCAGACGAATAAATGATTGTGTCTATAGTTTTATTCTTCTGAAACATCAAGTAGAAATCCTATTTTTATTTTATTTCTCATATGAAACAACACAAGAACCTTAAATTTTAATTAATTAAGAATTTAATTTTGAATAGGGTGTAGTTTAAGGCTAAAAGCATTTTTTTTTAGTATAAAGAGTTCACATTTTAGTATAAAGTACTCACAAATTTGAATTTATTGTTTTTTAATGACTAAATGACTATATATATATATATATATATATATATATATATATATATATATATATATATATATATATATATATATATTACGAATATATTGTACGAAACTGAATTTATTTAAATTCAGTTCTGATAGAAAAATATTAGAAATCTTTAAATAATATGTTGTTAAACAGCTATTCAAAATCTCAAAAATAATAACCGAATACCATTCTCAGTGAGTTGAAAAATATATTTACAACTGAAATGAAAATGCATTATTAGAATTGAGATATAAAGAAACGAGCGTTATTAAGCGCTAATCAAACAAGTTTCTTTAGAAAAAAAGTATTAAAATTCCTTATTAGAGCAATGGAATATTCAAGGAAAAAAAATAAGAATATTTACAAGTGGAAGTAAATTTATTGCGTCATTTGAGAATTTTATAATTGGTCAACATTATATTTTCTACATTATTTAATAATAATATAAGAAATCTGTATGTATTTAAGTTTTATTTACAGATTTACTTGTATATACTTGCATAAGGATTATTATATATGAATAAATATTCTCTGTCAAAAAAAGAAAAGTTTTGCATCTGCTTCTTTTTAATTATGACTAGAAAGTTTAACTAATTTCGACGTTTAAAGTGGAAAAACACAACTTCTAAACAGATAAAAATCAAGAAAATGTCGAACTTTTTTTTATAAAATTTTATAATATTATGCATCACAAATTCTTTTGGACGGGGCAAACTTAACAACATAGAAAATTATTTCAATTTTGTGCTCTTTCTGTAATGCAATTACAGAAAGAGTAGTAATACTGGTTTTCGTGAATTTTCGAAACAATTATAATTATAACACCGAAAAAAAGTTTTTCAAAATATATTAGAATTGGTCAAAATTTAATATAGAACACATTTAATTTTTGTTTCAAAATACGCCCATAGAACCATTTTCAAGAAACGCGTTATTTTCAATTACCGTCAAGCAAGTGTTATGAAGCTTTGACAAATTTTAAAGATGCATAATAATATTATTCACACGTTAACTTCCATTGGGGTCATCAGTGACCGGCATTCGAATTGGTTACAGAGCCTTGGGGTCACCAGCGACCGATCAACATACCATAAACATGAAAAAGAAAACGTAATTTTAGTAACAAAAATAATTTTATTAAAATGAAAAAGAAAATATTTTATTTATTTACACTGCGATGAGTTTTACATTTCTGTACGTAATTGCCTGAAGAAATTCATTATCACAATTCACAAGTATTGAGAAAAAAATTCAAAGCTATTTTTTTTTATTACTTTATAATTTTTCATAATGATGAACTATAAGCAGTCATTTGATCAAACGAATCAACTGAAGGTTTCTATTAATTAATTACTTATCAAATATAGCACAGCATTTCAAACAACGTCGATGAAATGGTATATATGGCGTCTTGACGTTCACCAATGGATCCACAACCGCGAAAAATGCATTAAATGCAATTATACAACTTATCTAATCTACTAAAAATAAAATTTTATCATAATGTGTATTGCATAATAAAAATTGATATTGGCTGGCGCTATTGGAAAATTTATATAAAATATAAATTTTACTCTAAAATATAAAATTATTCACGTTATCATCATATATAATTATTATTATTTTTTTTTAAAATAAAACAATTTAAATTGTCGATTTTTTATATAATATTATTTTTAAATGGATAAATAAGAATTAAAAAAAATACATTATATTTTAGATTAACAACTTAACGGTTGGCAACACTGTGCGCGTGGGGGTTGGCCTAGTTTCGCGACGACGTACTCAGTGTACGTTCGGGCGTTGCAGTCGGTGGTTGTGCTGTCGAACGTTTCGTGCATTATCGTCTTTTTTCCCGTTTTTCGTTGTCGTCGAAGTGGTCGCGCGTCCGTCGCCATCTTGCATCGTGCGCGCACAGGTTATATTAACATTATATATATATAAACGTAATTCGACACCATTAGCGAAACTTAGAATTGATAAAACAATCGTACTTTAATACAACGCAAACCGATAAAATGTGCGTACATTTTCTTTATCGACATTATAATTGAACGCGTCGCGTTCGCATTTTGAACGTAAACTCTCGCCGTTCCCATTTTATTTACATTTTTTTTTGTTTTTAGTTGTTGATGCTCGTTTTTTTTTATATCTTACCGAGAAACTCTAAACGCATGATGAATCTCATTAAAAAAACTAAATTTCATACGATTTTTTTCCATTTTAAATTAAAATTGTTTTCAATAATAATGTAAATAAATATATTATTTATGAAATTATTAAGTAAAATTTTAAGAGATAATGGTTTTAGTATTATTCATTTAAGAGCATATTGTTAAATTAATTTATTTGTAACAATTCACTTTTTAAAGTTTTGATATTTTAATTGTTGAAATTTCACTATTTACAGCATAAATACTGAAAAATTTATGTATATATAAAAATTATGTCTTTTGTTTACTAAATCTTGTATATTTTTATTTATACATAATTATTGAAAACACGTAGCGAAATTTTTAATTTAACACATTTCTTGAAAACTCGATCATTCTTATATTTTACACATAGTTATATAATATTTTGGCGATGATATATACGCGATATTAGTATTGTATATTGTATAAAAATGATAATAAAGTTTCATCGTCAAATTAAAATAAAATATTTTCATGTTCCGAAAAACAAATAAAATTCAAATATTATTTATTACAAGTTTTAAAATATTTCTATTCAACTTTAATTTTATTATCGAAGTCAATTAATACATCGTTCATTGATTTTAAGTTATTTCTTATATTATTTCGCAGAAAGAATGTTATATTGTTATTTTATCTGATGCGATACTAATAAAAAACGAAAAAATATTTTGTTACATAAATTTATTTCATATGAAAAAAAAAAAATATAACATACAAAATTAAATTTTAAAAACATGCGAAATTATTGTTGTATATTCAAATGCATTAGTATATATATGTATTTAAATTGTGATTTATATTTAAAATTCTAAAAAACTGGATATAAGGTGATTAATATTTATTTTTTATTAAATTATAAATGTTACATATTTTGCATTGTTAGTTGGTTTTATAAGTAAATACACATTTTTTGTTTATATTTAAAATTCTAAAAAACTGCAGATAAGGTGATTAATATTTATTTTTTATTAAATTATAAATGTTACATATTTTGCATTGTTAGTTGGTTTTATAAGTAAATACAACTTTTTATTTTTATATTTAGAATTCTAAAAAACTGGAGATGTGGTCATTAATATTTATTTTTTTATTCAATTATAAATGTTACATATTTTGCATTGTTAGTTGGTTTTATAAGTAAATACACATTTTTTATTTTTATATTTTAAATTCTAAAATACTGGAGATAAGGTGATTAATATTTATTTTTTATTAAATTATAAATGTTACATATTTTGCATTGTTAGTTGATTTTATAAGTAAATACACATTTTTTATTTTTATATTTAGAATTCTAAAAAACTGGAGATGTGGTCATTAATATTTATTTTTTTATTCAATTATAAATGTTACATATTTTGCATTGTTAGTTGGTTTTATAAGTAAATACACATTTTTTATTTTTATATTTTAAATTCTAAAATACTGGAGATAAGGTGATTAATATTTATTTTTTATTAAATTATAAATGTTACATATTTTGCATTGTTAGTTGATTTTATAAGTAAATACACATTTTTTATTTTTATATTTAGAATTCTAAAAAACTGGAGATGTGGTCATTAATATTTATTTTTTTATTCAATTATAAATGTTACATATTTTGCATTGTTAGTTGGTTTTATAAGTAAATACACATTTTTTATTTTTATATTTTAAATTCTAAAATACTGGAGATAAGGTGATTAATATTTATTTTTTATTAAATTATAAATGTTACATATTTTGCATTGTTAGTTGATTTTATAAGTAAATACACATTTTTTATTTTTATATTTAGAATTCTAAAAAACTGGAGATGTGGTCATTAATATTTATTTTTTTATTCAATTATAAATGTTACATATTTTGCATTGTTAGTTGGTTTTATAAGTAAATACACATTTTTTATTTTTATATTTTAAATTCTAAAATACTGGAGATAAGGTGATTAATATTTATTTTTTATTAAATTATAAATGTTACATATTTTGCATTGTTAGTTGGTTTTATAAGTAAATACACATTTTTTACTTTTATATTTTAAATTCTAAAATACTGGAGATAAGGTGATTAATATTTATTTTTTATTAAATTATAAATGTTATATATTTTGCATTGTTAGTTGGTTTTATAAGTAAATACACATTTTTTTATTTTTATATTTAGAATTCTAAAAAACTGGAGATGTGGTCATTAATATTTATTTTTTATTAAATTATAAATGTTACATATTTTGCATTGTTAGTTGGTTTTATAAGTAAATACACATTTTTTATTTTTATATTTAGAATTCTAAAAAACTGGAGATGTGGTGATTAATATTTATTTTTTATTCAATTATAAATGTTACATATTTTGCATTGTTAGTTGGTTTTAGTAAATACACATTTTTTGTTTATATTTAAAATTCTATAAAACTGCAGATAAGGTGATTAATATTTATTTTTTATTAAATTATAAATGTTACATATTTTGCATTGTTAGTTGGTTTTATAAGTAAATACACATTTTTTATTTTTATATTTTAAATTCTAAAATACTGGAGATAAGGTGATTAATATTTATTTTTTATTAAATTATAAATGTTACATATTTTGCATTGTTAGTTGGTTTTATAAGTAAATACACATTTTTTATTTTTATATCTATAACTCATAATCATTCTCGAAGAAAAAAAACACTTATAAGGTAAAATATGTAGAAATAATATATAAATGCATATAAAAATGTTACAAGTGGACAGACTTTAAAACGTTTACCTTTTATGCTTGCCTTAGATTTTTTTTCTAATAATTCTCGTCTTTAAGTAAACTTGTAAACGTTGATATTATTTCGTGCACGTTATATAGATATATAAAGGTGATACTTTTAAATGTTGAGTTTTAATTAAACTCTTTTTTTATTTGCCACATTAGTAAATAAAAAATACAGATAATTTTTGTTAGAAAAATATAAATTTATGATTCTAAATTAAACCTTTTAGTGGTAAATATTATTGTTAAAGAAAACAATATCTATATCGATCCGAAGTATAATATTAAATAAATAATAATTTACATTAGATAAATTGCGAATTCGTTATATCTGGTTGACACAAATAAAACATAACCTTTAAAAGTAACATCTAATAATTTCACCCATAGATCTAGTAATTTAGTAAATTAATTATATTCATTTGCAAATTCTTATTGAAAACACACACACACACACACACACACATATATATATATATATATATATATATATATATATATATATATATAATACGTATAACGCTTTTAAATTCGTGTAATAAATTTATGCACTAATTATACTAAAATGAAATGTAGAGAATTTTATATATATTCTCTTGTAGAATGTCTTGTACATAATATCAAAAACCAGCCGGTAATATATAAAACGATTCATATTCCACAATTTCCTATGAATTCTATAGAATGCTAAATGAGAGCCTGATGGAGTAGTAAAAATCTCGAAATCGTTTTCTCCCTCAAGTTTAGAGTTTGCAGTTGTACTTGGCGGTTTGTTATCAGGCTCTCCGAAGGGAACCTAGTCTTATCTAACAATTATCCGTTTTGTTTCCCTTAACTAAAATTGTATAGATTTCGTTTTGTAAAATTTTCATTTTTTCTCTTCATATTTTAAATATTATTATTTTTTTAAATAGCGTTCTCGTTATTTTCCAACACCAACATTTGTAGTTTCCAGGAATACACATTGTTTATATAAAAACCTTCTAAGATCTTTTTTAATACTTTGTGTAAATTGCATTTGTCATTCTACAGAATGCCTAGGTGTTATATACAATGCCTAAGGAAACTGTTTAATATTCTCATATTTCTTATATTATTTAAAAATGCCAGATTTTATTAAACATGTTGTAGTTATATATTATTTATTTACTTCTTTATAATTATTTCTAAAATACAAGTTTATGATTATCGCGAGTATTTTTTGTAAGTGATGTAAAGAACTTGTAGAAATTCGGTATATATAAAATTTGGCACTTTCCCAATTGAGACATTTTTTCATATTACTATTTGTATATTTTTATATACATATTTTGGTCTAAATTTTGATTCGTAGTTTTGTTCTGTACCAAAGTTTATTATATTACAAGAGACATTTACATAAACTTTTCATTTATTAATTAGTAATGTTATTAATATTTAGTTTCTATGATCTTTGTATTATAAATTTGAATAAAACCTTGGTGGAAATATGTTAAATATTGTAAATTTTAACATTTATTCGATTGACAAGGTGGAAGAGCAATATATATTTATTTTTTACATATATATTTATAAAATATTTTTTCTTCACAATGTTGCAACATTTAGATTTTTTTTAAATTGAATTTATATGAATTATGATGAATTTAAGTATAAGGTTAAATATAATTCTTATATATTTGATATTTTTCTATTTTGAATTTACATCATTAAACTTTAATTTGTTATAATAATTATTTTCCTTGTGTATAGTAAACATAAATAATTTGTTGATTTAATAATAAGTATTATAAACTAAAGTTTTTTTTTGGAGAAAATATTTTGAATTCAGTTTCTACATTATAAAGAGAAAGTAGTGTTTGGGGCCACAATAGCAGACCAGTCCATTAAGCATTTGCTTCTTTGAGGATGTTCTGTTGAAATGTGGGTCATTGGTGAATGTAAACATTAACCAAAAATTTCACATTGACTGAAATCATTAATTATTAACTTTTTATGTCAATTTATTTAAATATTAAAAATCGATATATAAAAAAAATATTTTTTTTATTATTATTTAATATATATTAAATATGTTTTAATGCGGAAAACTAATATATATATATATATATATATATATATATATATATATATATATATATATATATAACAATGATTTCGAAATAGTTTTTGTAAGCAACTTGTTATGTTTCTCAACTATTTCAGATTTTATTACACATTGCATGTTTATTGCGTGTACAGACAAACTCGTATATGTATGTGTGTGTGCTTTTAATATTAGTCAAATATGAAATTATCCATTAAGTGATAATTTAAAAATTAATTGATTGCATTTATTTTAGTTTTGGTGCCGTATGTCAAAATATTTTTAATAAATTACTATTTTTTGATTTGATATGTAAGTAAAATTAATTTTACAATTTCACGTTAAAAATTTTATGAAAGAACCGTACTATACAAATTTCTGTATAGTTTTCCGATCAAAATTATTTCATGTTTAAAAAACAATATTATTTATAAAAAAATTATATTAGACAGTTTCAACAGAACGTACCAGGATATTACTTAGTTGTGTTCTTGGTGAAATTTGTAGTTAAGTTACCGGTTTGTTCATTTTATAAACCTGTTCTATTCGTTTATCTTGGATCTAATTTTTACTTGATTTTGTGTAATCTTATTTATAGGAATTTCATGCTAACGACATTTATGCTTTCTTTTATTCTACACATCGAATTATTTAGTTTTCTTTATTTTTTAATATACATCTAAAATATTACTTTTTTTATTTTACTAATGTTAAGTGTTTTTTTAGAAACTTATTAATATTGTATACAAGATTACATCTAATATATCATTTTAATGATTTAATACACAGATACTTTGTGACCTTCCAGGTCAATATGTACCACTAGTAAATTTGTTATGCGTGGTTCTCCAGATAATCACCTCGTCAATTTTTTGAAAATATATTTAACATCAAATTCGACGATTTAAAATTTTTAGAAAAATAATTGTCCAAATTTTTAAATATAATAAAAGAAGTTACTATATAACTTTATAGATAATTCAGTATCCACTCAAAAAATATTAATTAATTTATCTATACAAAACTTTTTTTTTCAATTTATAACTTTCATTTCGTTGTATGTTATATTACTTGGTCAGTAACTTTTGTGTTAAGTTTTCTTAACTTAGGGATTTTTAATATTAAACAGAATAAAAAAAATTGTTATAGAAATTGATATTTATTTTATCTGACAGATTTTTTAAATTTTGTTATTCTTTTAAGAAACAAACGATAAAATAAAAATTGAAATTTAGCCTTAAATTTTAGAAAAAAAAAGTATTAATATTATATAAATGTTGATAATATCAGCCGTCATAATATGACTGACCCATACTAAATTATCAAGCAATATAGATGACCTGTCTGTCTTGTAAATACAATGTGTTTGTTAAAAATGCAATCAGTTTGTTATCATTATTATTGTACAAGTAACCATTGACCTATGTTATAAATTTGTGCTTGGCCTCCTTGAATATTTTTAGTAAAGAAGAATAAATATTAATCTTAAGTGTTTTGATAATTGATTTTAAATGTGATATAAATTATATTTAGTCCCTATAATTACTATTTCGTTTTTTTTTTTAATTATTTATTAGATATTTATATTGCTATTCTTTTTGAATTTTGATGTTTTATTCTCGTTTTACAATTATTTTGGCTTGTTATATAAATAATAAATGCTAATTCAATGTACTTTATCAGTGAATATATTTAACTTTTATTATGTTCAACGTTTAATTTAATTATTAATTATACACCGTTACATAGATTTCAAATCTAATAATTTTATACGAATATAACTTTCAATATTATAATATGTAAGACATTATAAAAAAGCGCATCTACAATTTATATTAATTTAATAAATTGGAAAAAAAATAATATAAAATGTCATGGTTTCTTTATATATTTTTTTTATTGTAATGAAAATTTTATAAATGCATTTGAGTATGTTTTTGTACATTCTTATTCGCTCTTGATCTTTTTAGTACTGATGGGGCGAAGTCCACTCATATTTTACTTATATTTAGAGTCTCGGCAACGTATTCGTTATACTACGCTCGTTCACCTTGTAATATAGAAACAGATACCACAATACCAATACAATAATATCCTATTATTATTTACATATTTTTCTTAGAAAAATAGTTTTATTTTTTATATTTCTTTAATATGAGTTTTGATAATATTTTACGTATACATATATTGGCTTTTTATAAAATTATATATTTTTTAATTACTTTAAATTATTTCTATTAAAACATTATATTTTGTAAATTACACTAAATGGTAATATTATAATTGTCAGATTTTGCCATAATTTAAAGTAACGGTTTCTTTCATATCTTTCATTATAAATTTTGAGAACTATTTTTCTACTAATCTTCTTATACATTTAAATAAATTATAGTACAACTCAATCAAAGAATTGTAAATTAGAAAAAAATAAAATTTTGCAAATATTTATTTAGAAAATTTGTAAATATTTTCTAGAAAAATTATTATATGTAATATATGACGTCGTATAAATGTTCAAAGAATGATGATGAAAATAAAAATATATGACGTTTATAAGAACGATAATATCATTGTTGTGCAATAAAGCTGAGATGTATACTGATTAACGTAATTTGTTTGTAAATAGGTTTTGTTGTATTATTATTATTACGTTAAAAATATATATAATAAATAATATTTTTTTTAGTTTGTCAATTTTTTATATTGTGTATTATATATGTTTTTACTAAAAGTCTTATAATAATTAAGTCTTATTTTAATCTATCATAGTAAAATTTTCCACTTCCAATATCAAAATTATCGAATTTAGTCCAGTTAAATTAATCATTTTGGAACACAAATTATATATATTTGCCTTTTTCTTGAATATAGCAACCACCATGTGAATGAGAAAAATATAAATCTTTATTTTACTTGTATCTGTTTTCAAAAAAAAAACAATAATAGTATTCTATACTTGAAAATAAGTGTGCATATTTTCTCATTTTTTGTAAAACAATTTTGATATATAGTATTCATTGATATCTGTGTGTTGATTGTTTTAGTTTGAAATATTTAAGTCAGAATTATTTATCTTTAATCACTTATACATTTACCGTTGTATTTTAACAGATATTTTAATATAAGTATTTTTTGATATAAAATTATTTATTTACAATTAATTGTTTGTATAATTAAAACTTATAACAACACTAAAACTGTTGAGTGCAATGATTTTTATAATAAAGTAAATTAAATTAATTTATATTTAATTACAAATCAAATAAGGATTTATATTTTTCTAAAACAAAAGGATTTTTTAATTGATTTATAATAATCTGAAGTTGACATTCCACCAAACAAATTAAAAATATATTTTTAATATCATTATTGCCTATTCTATTGAAATTTCTTGATTTCAGAAAACTGATTCAGTAATTTTAATAGTCAATTCTATTTTGTTTTTAATATAAAAAAATACAATTTAGAAACTTTTGCGACGTCACAGATTTTTGAGTATCATATATGTATATGGTTTATATTATTATCAACACGTGCATTCATTTGTAAAGTATAATGTAGAACAACAAATCAAGGGTCATCATTTTGATATGACGTAGTCGATACAATTGTATAAAGCTGTACTATGATATATGTTTCTATGAGACATGCGTTTTTAGTTGATAGTATTTTTTGTTCAATATTTAAACTGATAAATAATCGATTTAACAGAAGATTTGCATTGGAACGTCACATTAAACCTTTATTGGAGATTAAATCGGCTTTACCTAGTTTTGATAATTCCATTATGTTGTTATAATTTGACGCGCTTTTTTATCTTTTATTATTTTACTTTACAGTGTAGTTGCTGTATTTCAACACTCCGGTTTGGGCCGCAATGGCTGAAGCACATTCAGCTGTAGCGTTTTCTTTTGCTATTACTCATGAAGGTTTTGATGTGAATTTTGACAGAGAAGTTTTATACTTAATTTGGGAATCAGGAGTAAGGTCATGGAAGAAACGTATTGCTAGATTCAGAGTACGTATTATTATATTTGTTATATTTATTTTAAATATATTTTTTAATATTAATAACACCTATACTGAATAGCTTTGAAATCTTTTCCTCATATTTTTGTAATGTAAATACAGCTTTAATTTGTTATTTTAACTTAATTTTATCTTATACATACATGTTTATGTATTATTATTATAATGTGGAAATTAAATATGAGGTAAATAGTTTTAAATGATTGGCATGAAGTTAAGTTATACTCTTTCTTTTCGTTAAGAGCAAACAGAAAAGAAAGAAGTCGAACACTGAAATCTCTTCAGTTTTGGTCGTAATGATAATGGTAAAAATCACAGTAGTAAGGGAAGTAGAAAATAATTGTTATTATTAAGGTTTTATAGAAGAATCTAGATGGAAATGATCGAGAAGTTATATATTAAAAAACATTATATATATTTATATATATATATATATATATATATATATATATATATATATATATATATATATATATATATACTTATTATTTTTATGTACTATTACTTTTGTATTTAATAGATGATATCATATTTAATGAGGTAAAATGTATCTTGATAAAATTGGTTTTTGAGACGAAAACTTGTATGCGATAACTGATTTTTTTTGTTTGAATAAAAAAGATTGGAATTATTTTCATTTTTAACTTAAAAATTGAATATTTAGATAGGTGTTATCATTGTTTTTTGTTATTTTGTATTTTTTATATACGTATGATCAATCTATCGTATTTGTAGATCTAGACATTTTTCTTAGATTATTATTTTGATTAAAAACTTGATAAGTATTACAATGAATAAAAGCCAAAGATAAATATATAGGTCACTTAAATTAGTATATATTTTAAATGTATTACATATTTGCTATGTACTATATAATAACATCCATTTTTATACGTCTTTCAGAATAGTGTACATAATGGAGTTTATCCTGGGCATTTGGAATCATTATGGGCTATATGGGGCGTGCTTATTTTATGGCATTCTAGTGGATATAGTATACCTTTTAATCTAGTAAAGAAAATGATATCTCATTTGCCTAGGTAATATTTTAATAATTTTGTTTCATTCTTATTTTTAACATTATTCATCAATTTCTCAACTTATTTAATTATTATTATTACAGCTCCTCTTTATTTTGGCAGCTAATTGGATGTGGTTTAACAGCATTGAGTGTTTGGTTACTAGTGATATTTACCCTTAGATATATACTTAAGCTGTTATTTATGTATAAAGGATGGATGTATGAATCTCGAGGTCCTGGTAGTAAAATATCAGTTGCTACAAAATGTTGGCTTGCTATAGTTAAAGTGTTGTCAGGATGGAATCCACCTCGTTTATATAGTTTTCAAGGATCGTTACCAAGATTACCATTACCAAGTGTGGAAAATACAATGAAAAGAGTAAATTTTATTTATTTATTTCTTCTTTTATATTGAAATTAATTGCAATACTAATTATGTATTCTTAGTATTTAAGAAGTGTTCGACCACTATTAGATGATACAAATTATGAGCGTATGGAAAAATTGGCTGATGAATTTCAAAAAGGGATTGCAGTCAAACTTCAAAAATATCTAGTTCTAAAATCATGGTAAGAGAGTGATATATTTTTTTTGCATCGTTGTAATTCTAAAGATATTTTACGCTATTATTACTCTTATTTACAGGTGGTCTAGTAATTATGTATCTGATTGGTGGGAAGAATATGTTTACCTTAGAGGTCGATCACCATTGATGGTGAATTCAAATTTTTATGGTATAGATGGAATAACTATGAAAACGACTAATGTTCAGGCAGCACGTGCTGGAAATATCATATATTTGTGTTTAATATTTAGAAGATCAATTGATAGACAAGAACTTGAACCTGTGCGTATAAATGATTATAATCACTTTTATTGCAAAAATATTGTCTTTTTTAATTTCTTTAATTAATTTTTTTATGTATTTTATTTTTATTTTAGATTATGGTACAAAATTTAGTTCCATTATGTTCTTGGCAATATGAAAGAATTTTTAATACAGTTAGAGTACCTGGTGTAGAAAGTGACAAAATTGTTCATTATCAAGACAGTAATCATATTGTCGTTTATCACAAAGGTCGATATTTTAAAGTTATTATATATAACAGGAATAGGTTGCTAAAACCAGCTGAAATCCAAGTGTATGTATTACAAATATCCTATACTTTATGAATTTTACCAAATAAAATATTATGCTTATTTATATTTTAGAATCTTTTGTGATTTTATATACTTTTGTAAAATATGCTTACTCGTTTTCTTTGAGCTTTCTGAGAGTTGTTTTAAATAATTTAATTTTAACATTATTAAGTCATTGTTTAATTTTTGTATTCCAATTAATTTATATCGCTATTATTTCTAATATTTATTTTTTCTAGTACTTTTTAAGACAAAGTAAAGAAAAGAATTGATGAAAAATATTAATTTTTGTTACTTTTCTAATATTTTTTTTTCACAATATTTAGTAACATTCGTTCAAATTTCCTTAAAATAATGATTCAATAATAAAGTGCAGTAATTTTATTAAACCAAAATTTTTCGTAAAAAATCAGCCTTTTTGCTGGCTACTCACGTGTATTATAAGGTTTAGATGACTCCAGTATCTATATAGTAATTTAAAAATATCAGTGCGTATGGATATATATGTATATATAATATAGTTTTCAAATTAATTTTTAAACTCGATTAATTAAATAATGTTAAAATCACAATATTATATTAATCGATACAAAGCCATATTATAATATAGTGTATCTAATATTTATATTCCAGGCAAATTCAATCAATTTTAGACGATAAATCAGATCCACTCGAAGGAGAAGAAAGATTGGCATCATTTACTGCTGGCGAAAGGTCTCATTGGGCACTTGCGAGACAAACAATATTCAATAAAGGACAAAATCGTACTTCTTTACATACAGTCGAAAGTGCTGCTTTTGTGGTAGCTCTTGGTTAGTATATAGATATAACATAAATATTATATATATATATATATATATATATATATATATATATATATATATATATATATATAAATGATAATTTTATTATTTGTACAATTAGATTTTATTTAGTTTTAATATAATTTTTTTTCTATTTTAAATACACAATTTTTAAATTTTATATTAATTTAAAAATTGTTCTGTTATATTTATATTATTTCAAGTCTAATTGTATGCATTTTGATATTAGTTTTGTGTATGAAATGTATTGCGCATTTTATTTTATGCTGTATTGCGATAAGATATATTTTTATTTTCATATATTGCTTCTGAAATGTTTATGTTTATGATTATAGATGTTATTATTTTGTTAATGATGTTACAATTCAGGATTAATAATATTGTATTAATTTTGTCACAATATTTATGTTTCTGTTCATGTAATGCAAACACACACACACACACATGTATTTTGAACAGTAGCAAATCAGAATAATGTATTTGAAAACTGCCTTTAAGCGATATTTGTAGAAAAAGAAAATTTATGTTTTGTTTGTTTTTTTTATTAATTTATAAAAGCGAAACTATTGAGATAATTTTAGTTAATGTCATATATATCATAAATGACGGAGTTTAATATTATTTGCGCATTTATTTTAATTACACATTCATACACACTAATTTTCGTTTTTAATATAATTCATTCTAATAATTTTTTGTGTTATATTGAATTATGAGACTGAATGATTTTATGGCTTTTGTCATGCAGTCTCATGATGTCATAACAACCATTATTTTCAGATGATATTCCTTATGAGTACGATAGCAATGATCCCAGTAAACTAGACAACTTTGGCAGAATACTTTTACATGGCAATGGATATAATCGTTGGTTTGACAAATCTTTTACCCTTTGTTTTGGTTCTAATGGACGGGTAAGTTTCATTTAATATCTAATTAAATAACATTAATTACAATTAACTAGTCTATTTCTTTTAATTTTTAACAACTAAATATTTAATTACTTTTTATGTTGTATTTTTTTTTTCAATTTTTTTATATTTTATTTCAGGTGGGATTTAATGCTGAACACACCTGGTAAGTATCAGTTTGTATGTGTGTGTGATATTAAGAAAAAATATCTTATTATTTAATTTTCAATTAAAGCACTAGTTTATTTTTATTTTTTCTACTAAATTATTTTATATATAATCACGTTTTTAGTTTTAACATTTAGTAATAGTTACCAACTTTTTATTTTATTTTATTTATATTTTTGTAATTATTAACAAATAGGATTGCTATTATCATGGAATATAATAGTAATGTAAAGTTGAACGTATAAGTTTTATGAATTTGATATTATGATGTTTTATAATTTAAAATAATGGTATCGAATATGAGATCTGACATCTTTAAAACATATTAATTAATACGTCTGCGTCAAACATGCGAAAAGAAAATTATTATATGTGATAGATTAAACAGGCTTATTGTACGAATTTCATATATTTTATTTTTATTATTATGTTATTGTTTTTTAATCTGATAATAACAGCGTTTTTTTCTAATAGTAATATTTAATGCTTCAGTGTTCGATTTTGAAAGAATGTATTTTTATGAGTGAAATATATTGTGATAACTATTTTCCATAATTGAATGTAAAAAGTTGATTTTGTTTTAAATTGTTGTGGGAATATTTCCGGTATATTGTGTATGGATTAGGTTTATACAATTTTTTATACATTTTTCAACAAATTTGTTTTGATTAATATAGTCGGTAGAAAAGTGTATTCACTCTTTATAAACCATTATTAATATATGTTTTTTATTCTCATTTAAAATATTAATCATAAATGGAAAATTCTCAACTATCGTTTACATAAAGAAAAATTGTCATGAGTATTATTGAAACTATAAGAACGTTACAAAAGTGTTTAAAATATAACATCTCGTATTTTTAAATGGTATCTTAAATAATATTGTCACATTTATTGGTCAACATTATTTATTTTGTCCAGAAACTCATGTAAATCAATTTGAACAAACGAAAAAACTTTTTCATGCTTTCATGACGTTACATTTTAATGATTTGTTCTTTTGAAATTGTAAATATCTAAATCACCCTATTTCTGGGCGCATAGTCAGTTAAGTATGAATACATTTTTATAACAGTTTAAATATGGTATTAAATAAAAGTTGTGAAATAGTTTCCTATAGTTTTTTTAAATTATTAGTTTTTTTTTTAAATTTAAATATAATAAAAATTGTATATTAAAACGAACACTTTTCTGCGCGTTCTTTTTTGAAATTCTGTTTTTCAGAAACGGTTTTGTTATATTTGGTGTCTCATTTTTTTTATCATAAGCTTTAATTAAATTTGAAATCTGTAGGGGTGATGCTGGAGTGATGTCTCACCTTTGGGAAGTAGTAATCATGGATGAAGCCATTGCGAACTTGTGGGTACCAAAATGACATTGTATAATTATTTCAACTCACGATATATATATTATTGGTGTCAGAGTATTCGATCTTGCTGTTTATATATTTACACACGTTCTTTGACTTTAATGCTTTCTATCATATTCTGCTTCACTAAATTATGCTTTTTTATAAATCATCTTTATGTGCTTTCTTCGTCATACTTGTATTTAGGGTTCTTTTTCTACTAAACGCTTTTTTCTATATTTATGTATTTCGAGATGAATGAATACATGTATATTATTTTTATTTTGTAATTATAATGTTTTGAATGATTGAATCTACAAATTCTTGAACCAGCATGGAATAATTTTCTTTTTTGAAATATTATTTTGGAATATATAAAATGTTATATATATGCTTGTAGTTTTAGAATAATACATTTGTCAAAATTAAGTCTATACTTTTTATCAAAGTCTATTTTAAGAATATATATATTTTATTTTATGAGTAATGAAAACATCGTTTAACTTTTGGTTTCATTTTTTTCGATTATGAATTTATCTGAAGCATGGAAATATAAAAATCTAAAGTTTTTATCTATGATATTTGAATGTATTTTCATTTATAAGCGTTTGTACTATATTGTAACTAAACATGTATTAATCAATGCTTTTATGACATGGGAATGCATAATTTTTTTAGGGCTGATGCTCCAGTTATGGGGCACCTCTGGGAGAACACTATATGGTCTGAAATGGATTTAGGGTAATTCTATGAAATACTTTTCCTTTTATCTCTTGAATTTTATAACATATATTATTAATTGTGTGGTTATTAAACTAATCAATTTTATAATATAACGTTATTCAAGTAATTTAATCTGAATTATCATATGTAGTGGCATGCGAAAAACTATCATCTATTTTCATTTTTCAATTATTATTTAACTTATAATATATATATGTGTGTGTACATTATATATACATATTAGCACAGAATTTAAATATTACACGTATTTTATGACACAATAAATAAGGAAAGAAGTAATTCATGTTAAATTTGCAACTTTTATTTAAATTAATAACTATAATTTTTATAGCTAGTTATAATATTGTAATTTTGTTATCTATCCTTAATAATAAAAATTTCGGTTTTAAAAATAAAATATAAAAATAATTATACAAATCTAAAAATATACAATGAAAATCAATTTTGTAGTTTGATTAATAAAAATACAAGATGTTAAATATATAAAATGCATGAATTCTGTCTTGATAATAATATCATAAATGCTTTTCATTTAAATTAATGTTGCATGGTATGTATTTTTTACAATCAAAGACCTATTGATGCTTTAATTTTGTTATTAATTATCTATTTAACAAATTTTCTATTATTTAGTAAATAATTGGATATTTCAGCGATCTTTGATTTTTCTGTTAACATTTTTTTCGCAGAACATTAACATCACTCATTATCTTATTTTATATGTTATCATTTTATTAATATTATGCTTTAAATTGAACTCTAAATCTTGTTTTCCTTCATTGAATTTAATCATGCATCTTTTTTTTCTGTAATTTTGTAATAGCTTAAAAATATGTTTTTATTCGCTAATGCTATATATATGATATTTTGGGCTTAGATACTTTAATTCAAGTCATATATCAATATTGTAATATCAGTGAGTATAAATGATATTTAATTTGTTTACAAGATATGTAATTTAAAATTCTATTAATGATTGTATTATTTTTTAAATTTAAATATTTATTTTTTTAATATCAGATATGATGAAAAAGGAAATTGCTTAGGTGAAGTAACTACAAAACCCCCACAACCAATTCGTTTGCTTTGGGATTTAAAATCAGAAGAATATAAAACTGCTTTGGAAGTGTCTTATAATGTTGCTCAATCGTTAGTTAATGATGTTGATTTGAGAATACTTATGTATAGAGAATATGGCAAAGGTATTTTTATATATCATTTTTAAAAAAAATTAAAGTTTTCTATTTTATTTCTGTGGAAAATAAATTACGTTGTAATAATTTATAATTATAGTAAACGATATCTTATTGTATTGACTTAGTAGGTTACATTGTTTATAGAGCTTTCGATCGAATTTACGCGGTCGCTGCATATTATTTAATAAATATCAAAATTACTAATGTATATTTTATAATTCAATTGGGATATATTTGTGTATGGGGCTGCCTTGACTGATTTATTTTTATAATAAATTTTATATTTCAGGATTTATGAAAAAATGTCGTTTATCACCTGATGCCTTTATTCAAATGGCTCTACAATTGGCATACTATAGAAACGCTAAACGTTTTAGTTTAACCTATGAGGCTTCAATGACTCGACTTTTCAGAGAAGGTCGAACAGAAACTGTTAGACCTTGTACAATCGAGAGCTCTGCTTGGGTAAAAGCGATGGATAATAAAAACTCAACTGTAATACTTCTTTTTTTTTTTTTTACTAATATTTATATATATTTATTTGATTTGTAAAGTATTATTTTATTATTTATTTTAGGTAGAAGAAAAGGTTAAATTATTAAAAATTGCTGCTGAACAACATCAGCGAGGATATCAAAATGCTATGTGTGGCAAAGGAATAGATAGACATATATTTTGTTTATATATCGTTTCCAAATATCTGGAGTTAGAATCTCCATTTTTACAGGAAGTACTTAGTGAACCATGGAGACTTTCAACAAGTCAAACACCTCACGGTATAATGTTTATCATTTTGATATTTATTTGTTTTATAGTCTAATATATATATATATATATATATATATATAACGGATTCTTTGATAATTGATTTATTATATTTTTACAGGACAAACGAGTAAAATGGATTTGAAAAAACATCCAAATTGTATTAGTGCTGGAGGTGGTTTTGGTCCTGTTGCAGATGATGGATATGGAGTATCTTATATTATAGCTGGTGAAGATGTGATATTTTTCCATATATCGTCTAAGAAAAGTTGTTCTGTTACAGTGAGTTCTTTTATAATCTTCACATAAAAAATATTATACCTAAATGATACTAAATTATTGTCTTATTTTCATTTCAGAATTCTTCTAAATTTGCTATTCATATTGAAGAAGCATTAGCTGATATTAGAACATTATTTTTAGAATATAATAAATTAAATCAATCAAATGCCAGATCTTAAATTTTGATCGGGCTTTTTTCTTTTTGTTATATATTTAAGTATTATTTCACTTTTTAATATCTAGTAATGTAACAAATGTATTTGGTTGTTTGTGGGTACGAAATACTAATTATTTTTTTGTTATTATTTTTAATGAATAATTAGAATAAAGTTCGTTAAACTATTTTAGTTTTCCATTACAACCAATTTTTAAATAGTTTCTAAATAGAATTCATATATTTTGGAATTCATAGTTTATTATATATATGTATATGTAGTATAATTAAATAAATTTTTGTACAGAAAATTAAAATCAAATTTTGATACATACATTTTTTTCTGTTTATAAACATGTAAATTAATTATATTAAAAAAATATTTAAGAAATAGTTAATGTTGTTGGAAATTCAAAAGTATATATGTATATATTAAAAAAAGTATATATTATATTAAGGGTAATTATAATGATACTCAATTAAAATAAAAACCATTTGAAAATATGAAATATTTTTTTATATTTATGAGTCGGTTATATACAATAATAAAGTATTTTAAATGTTTTCAGTTTTATTATTTTTATTTTGTTACTAATGAAACCCTATTATATATACCCATTCCTTATAATATAATGTTTTGACAGTATTCCTGTAACTTTATTTCAATTTTAGGATTTTAATAATAAAATTAGGTTGAAAATAACGTTTTTATATTAATGTAAGTTAAGTCTACAGATATAATAAATTTGGGAATTGTTGGTGTAAACTAAGTTCAATAATATCTATGTGTTAAATATTATTTTTATGTTACAAAAGAATATTCCGACTTAATTTTTAATTTAATTGCATTTCGAGAATTAAAAAAAAATGTATTTAAATATTAAATCGATATTCGTTCCTGTGCATATGACTGCTTAACATTGTTTCATTATTACGCGGTTTACTAAACATTTTTGGTTGCTATTAAACAAAAGCAAATTAAAAAAAAAATAAAACCGAAAGCTTTACTCTTGATTGGACTTAATAAAATGCATTCAAATAGAAGTAGTTTTTCTGCCGCCAAACACAAATTCGTAATTCTATTTTATTCGTAATTTATTTTTATAATAAATTTTAAAATTTATTTCGTCAGTAATTTCAATAACTAACTGATAAACTAATGGAGAAGATACACAATCCATTTTTTTCTTGGAAAAATTATAATAACTGATTAATATCAACGAAATTGTGAAGCTGTTTGAAAATTTAGGGTTTGATATTATAAATACGTAGAATATTGACAAGTTGCAGCAAGCGAAAACTTTTCTTACATAATTTAAAGTAATAATCGTATAAAGATAACGAAGTTGCGTATCTGAAAATGAAAAGTTGAACAAATGTACTCTGAATAAATTTTATAAAAAAATAAGTTTAGCCATTATAACAGAAATTATGAACGAGTATGTACAAAATAATTTAAGTTTTGATAAAAGTTTTTTGTCGTTTCACGTAACCATATTATTTGTGTTAAGACGATCTTGTTTAGCGCTTGAACTTATTGGAACGTATAACAGCGTTAAACGAGGTCTTACTGTATATATATATATATATATATATATATATATATATATATATATATATATATACAGTATATGTATATATACATATATATATATATACTGTATATGTATATATATATATATATATATATATACATATGTATGTATGTAGTAGATAGTCCAGTTACAGCATTCCGATTTGAGCATACATGTATGGTTAAATTAAAAGTTTATATTAAAAAAATGAATTTATTTATTAAAAAAATTGAATCAATCAAAATTTATTAATTTTAATTAAAATATTCTTTTATACTAATGATGTAAATTGATATTACAATCAACATTTTTTTTCCTTTATTATAATTTTATAATTATTATTTACTAATATAATAATTTATTAATACGGTATTGTGGTAGATAAAAATTATATTATGAAAGGAAAATTCTTATATTTTTTCATTAAAAAAAAAAAGAAAAAGAAAATTTTGATCTCTGACGTCATCGTGCTGATTTAATTTTATGTTTGTGTGGTTGGCAACCTGATCGGGTGTGTTCTTTCCTATGTTTGTAGCTTGTCGGCCATTAATATAGAAGCGATCGTCGGTTGTGTTCGGCCGTTGCTGTTGCGCACGAGTATGTTACTATTTTTATATTATTTATTTTTACCATTTCAAAACTCGTAAACATTTCATTTCAAATATAATACAAACATTAATATTTTCAATTTTTACATATTTACGCTTGCACTTTTTTTTTTAATATCGTATATATTGTACAACGGACCGGTACGTACCATTATTAGCGTACCGGTTACTTGAATTTTACGCTATTTTTTTTTTATCAAGATAAACTGTATACGCGATGAAAAAATTAAACGTCTTATACGTTACCGTTAAAATAAAATAAAAAATAAATAAATTATTAGTGAAAATGGCGTTGATGCTACAAATGTGGCGTGCGACGTTTGATCTCGGCAACATTTGTCGTTTTCTTTTTTTTTCTGATACGTAAACTGGGTAAAGATGCGTCCGTTGTGTACGGTCATGTCAGTGTTCGATAATTGTTTTATTTATTAATTGCCGCACAGAGGCTTTTTTTAATATTACGCAGGGGTCGCATAAACGTCAAACAAAAATGTCAATGTCACTAATGAGTCCAAAATTTACATAAATACGACCATATCCTGTTTAAGTTTTCATTCACAATTTTCTTTTCACGTATTCGTGAAGAATGTACAAAAAATAGATTTTAATAAAATTTGAATTTAAGATTTCATTGCTATTAAAATAATTAATATATATATATATATATATATATATATATATATATATATATATATATATATATATATATATATATATATATATATATTAGTCTTATCTAATCTTTGAAATATAATCATAAGTCAGTGTATCATTGATATTAATAAACATGATTAATCTTTAAAGAATATTCATGTAGATTTTGTATTGCAATATTAAAATATTTTAATTGTTATTACATTGAATTATTTAGTTTTGATATTTAAATGAAAAAAAAAGTAGTAGAAAGTGATTGAGTTAAATAAATATATTCTTAAATAAACCAAATCGGGCTCGTATTCAGTTTTGACAAAAATATTTACGTTACGCACAGATGGTCCGTAAAGTTTTCTTTTCGATAAGTTTTTCCGTTTTAAAAAATTACTTATATAACATAATTATGTTTTCACTTCGCCGTGTAAAATGTAACAATAAGTTATTAATTAATGTATTTTTTTTTTTTGTTTTCATTTAGGTTAACGTACTGTTTCCTAATGTATGGTATTTAGCACCATAATTTCTCTTTTTATTATTAAGAGGATCAAAACATTATTGAAATAAATTGTCATATATACCAGTGATTTTTCTAAAGTGTTTCGCGTAAATTGTTCGAAAATAGCCTTATTTTTCATTTTGAAGAGTATATTTGTAAAAATTGTAAGAAATAAGATCAATTTTATGATAAATTTAGTATTAAAGTTGGATTTTATTTAAAAAATGGATAAAAAGATTTTGCTTTATATAAAAATTAAAGTTACTGAGTTTACATATGATTCGACTGTTTTACTGCTAATGTTTTTAATATTTTTTTTAATATTTCATGATTCTAAAAAGATTAAGAACCACTGATATTGACGTCAATATTTTAAATTGTAATTTAGAAGTAATCAACAATTTACGTTATAAAAATTTCACTTTTCTTTTCATTATTATTATATATTTTAATTAATTGTACATATTTATAATTTCATATAAAATATGAAAAAGTGCATCATTATTGTGCGTGTTTTATTCTACATACAAAAGAATAAATTAGTATTTAAAATTTTTAATTAATTATTTGTTTCTAATTATATATATACTTCTATGAATTTGCAAGTGTCACCTGTGTTATGGACAATCAAATATCTAATTTCACTTCTTATGAGTCTTTACTTTATGCTACATAAAAGTGTTAATTTAATGATTTTGAAAAGGGGACGTATTATCCACAGGGGTGTGACGAAATGTTACGAAAGATCGTCATGTATGAGTAAGAATTTTATCTGAAGAAATATTATATTATGCGCACATTCGTTGAGCATCTATTTGTGTTATAAAACAGTGGATAAATATCTAAATGAAAGTATTTTTTCTTCAAATGTATGCATTACGTATATGAAATTACATATTTCCATTTAATGTCTCGTTTTTGTTGAATTTAATTGTTTTCTATTATAATTACTATTTTATTGATTTATTTATATTTCTGTCCATTCTTTTATTGCTGACAGTAATATTTCGCATTCATATATTGATTTTCCTTCTATATAAATATTTGATTTTGTATGTCCAAAGTAAGATAAATTTTATTATTTTTTTCTAGTTGGAATTTATATTTTAACGGAGTGTTAAATTTTACCATGAAATGGTATTATTAATAAAAATATGTATTTGTTTTTTATTAAAGATCACTTGACGTTATTTGTTACGATTTTTACATTCGTAAAAAAATATTATTATTCATATATTAATTAAATGAAGTTAGTTGGTTTCGATTTGTTATAATTTTATTAATATGATGTAAAATATATTTAGTTTTTTTTGTGATTCTTCGAATAAATCTTCTTTCAAACAATTGCTAATCTTGTATGAAAGGAAAATTTTTACTTTAACTACTAATGCAATTTTACAGTTTATGTAAAAATTGACGTCTGAGCAAAAACAAAATAGTTGTTAGTCCAAATGTGGTACCCGGTACAATAAAATACCACTACTAACTACTTTGTTACCGACTATGCATACAATAAATGCTTTCTACTTTCTTCAAATTATATATATATATATATATATATATATATATATATATATTTATTTATTTATTTATTTATATATATGTGTGTGTGTGTGTGTGTATTTGTGTGTGTGCTTTAGGTGCCATTCATTGTATTTACCTATTGATTTGCCATTTTTCATTTTTAAATGTTAACCGCTTCCTTAAGTATTTGGGTAATGTGCAAGTTAACTATTTTGCGATTCAATTACTGATATTGTATTATCTATAAATAATAATATAAAATATTGAATCGTAATAATCAGATAATTCAATTATTTTCTATATTGAAAAATAATATTAAAAATAATTTACTATTGATATTGTTAAAAAATATTTAATGTAAAAATTACTCCTTATTGAAGTTTAGGTATTATATGTATGAAAATTACGAAAAATAGATTTTTGTATTGTAAATGAATTTTTGTTCGCAATTTATTAAAAGGTGAGATTTTATAGTGAAATCATATTTTTTTTGTTAATAATTTCATATTATTAAACGAAATACATATTATGTGATATACATATTATTAAACGAAAATTTATTTTATTATAAAATACAATTTGAAAATCATTGTCATATTTTTTTTTGTTAATTGATCGATGTTAGATTAATTTGAAATATTTGATGATAATATATTGAAATTAAATTTTTAAATTATATTTACTAATTATTCAGACAAATTATAATAACGCAATTGGAAATTATTCAAAGTTATTCAAATTAATTAATTAGTTTAAGTTATTTATTTTTTGAGTATGAGTATAGTCGTTTATATATTTTTATGAAATAATTTTCAATTGGAATATGTAAGTAATGTGATCAAATTTTGTATTATATTATACACATTATAAACTTCATTTCTCTATAATTAGTGTTAATTTTTCATTTTCTTATACATTTTTTTTCTAATTTTATCGTAAAATATATATTAAAATATATGTTCTCTTACAAAATAGTGCACATCACGCGTTCATTACAGGGATTTTAGGAAAAAATGTGTTATTTTGAATGTGATTTTACTTAATTTAATTGTAAATAAATATATTTAAAATTGTTGTATTAATTGCGTTTTATGTGCATTTCTTGGTGCCAACACAAAACTAGAAATTTTCCGTTATTGATGAGAACGTAATTATCGCAGATCGCGTGAAATTTTATCTTTCTTTTACCTAATTTCACAATTTTATTGATAATTATTTTAAAATAATTAATAATAAAAGCCAAGTTTCAATAATGAAAATCGTATTCTGAAAAGTAAAATATAAAGATGTAAAAATTTTATCTTTTTAAGCTACATGAAAACAATATGTACAAAATTTCTTTAATCGGATTTAATATTATCTATAGAAATAAATTAAATTTCAAGTATGAAGAATAAAAATCATGAGAAATTAATTCCGAATTGACGTAATGTAAAAAAATACCAATGCAAAGGGTTAATATAAAGACTGTTAACGGTACTCACAATGTTTATTAATATTAATAATGGTGCGATTATTTTGTATAATGGTTGATTTTAATCTGAATAAAATTCAGATATATCGTTTTTTTTTTCATTTTTTTATATATTTTTTAACACGCACCGTTGCTGTGAAATGAACGTCGCTTTCATATTGTTATTAAAATTAAACTCGTAACGTAATAGTAAATTATAGACTGTGCTTTATTTTTACGTGTGTTTTTTTTATTTTTTTTTCAGTATATATTTCATGATATCATTTAAAATTAAGAAAAAATTACTACCCCCAGCTGCGTTTAATACGAGTTATAATTATTTTTAAGACGTAATATAACAACGCTGGTTGGTAATTTTTTATGCTAGCTTTTGGTTAAATATTCATCATACTAAGGTTTTCAAAAATATCATTCAATGATTATTTTATCTTTTATTTATTTTCTTATCTATTTTCTGTAAAATTGTTTTAACGATTTGTACTTCAAATTATGTTAAAAAAATATAAATAAAATGATAAAGATCATATATATTATTAACTTATATTTTGCTATATATTCCATATTTATGATTTTGAACTCTTGGTCGAATTATTAATATTTTGAATATTTTACAAATAAAGCAAATGTTATACATATTTAAGCGATTATTTTAAATGATCTTTTTTTAACTATTTAATCCTTTTCCAAATTTTGGAGCATAGTCTAAAGCTATTCTCAAAAACGGCAGTTATAAAAAATATCTCTCTACGTCAGAGATGAATTTGTAAAGGTACGATTTTGTAATAATGTACAGATACTTAAAATTAGCCATAACACATCTAATATTGTCCGATGACGTATAAGATTGTAGATAACTCCATTATATTCAAATTTTAAAAATATTTTTTTAAACGATTATACTATGACAAACCGCCGATTTTCAAAATTCGTTTAGTAACTTTTTCTCCAGTCAATATTTTTTTTAAAAAGTCAGTAACTTTTTATTTTTAATACATCAGAAAAAAATCAGTATTTAACTTTTTTTATAGTTTTTAGAAATGTAAATGTTATTTATAAATATTTATGTAGTTGGCGAATGAATGCACATGTTGTTAGTATGTTAAAAATGATTATTAAAAAAATTATACTATTGAGTAATCATTTTTTTTTTGTTTATCTATTAAGTTTGTACTTAACTTTTAATAAATAATCTATATTATCTATTAATCATTTAATAACATATTAGACCCACAAGTAAGTAGAATTTAATTGTTTTATCCGCATATTAAGCTTTTAGTTTAATTTAAATTTTCGAATAAATTTTAAGGATTAACTCTTTATTACACACACACACACGCGCGCGCGCACACATACACACACACACACACACACACACACACATATATATATATATATATATATATATTAACGATTTATTTTTTTGTTTATATAGTAAATAATATCAAAATTTTGCATTTTTTTGTCATAAAAATTATTATTTTTTAAATATTTATGGGTATATTTTATAGGATACCTATATATCGATCGTTTAGGTAATTACAATATTGTATAAGAAATTATGAAAAATAATTCATACAAGCAAATATCTATTACTGGTTTGTGGTTAAAGTGATTAGTATATAAATTAATTGGAATATGGAAGAAAGAGTCAGGTGCATTACATTCTAATGGAAATGAACTCTTGTACAAGAAACTAGCGATTGTTAACGGATCGTGATTTTACACTTATGTAATTTACCACATCGGTTCAACTAACTGCAGTTCAATTGATTCGACATTGTCTCAGTAAAAGCCGTATTCACATTTAGCTAATATTTCCTTATACATATTTACTGGTATATACTACTGTAATCAAAAAGTAAGGTGAAATTGTCATTTAAAACTCCTGGGCATTAGGGAGGCAGGTAGATTGTATTTTTTTTGCTAGGTTGGTAGAACTGTCTATAACATTTGCCAAGCGTCTGTTTGTCAAACAGTTTAATTATCTCCGAGTTACACGTGTTTTTATGACTCTTGGTTCCTTTAACACGATAATGCATCTGTCATACTGCTTTGGTTCTTCACAACTTTTTTGCCAAAAACTCGACTCATATCGTTCCACAACTACCGTATTTGCCTGATTTGGCTTCGTGCGACTTCTGGCTATTCAGCAAATTTAAAAAACCTATTAGGAACGCCGTTTTGACACAATTGAGGAGATTAGAATCGAATTGAAGAAGGTCTTGAAAGCTATACCGCAAAAAGACTATTTCGACTGTTTCAAGGATTGGAAAAAGCGTTGGCAAAAGTGCGTTTTATCGGACAAGGATTACTTTTAAGAGGATGAAATTGATTTGGAAGAATAAATAAAGAATTTACATTTTATAAATAAATTCACCTTACTTTTTATCACAGTGCTAGTATTAAAAAATACATTAAAATTCGCAAATTATTTATTTTTCAGAAATGGTATATATATATATATATATATATATATATATATATATATATATATATATATTCACCTTAATTTTTTATCACAGTAGTATGTGTGGCCCACCAAAAAATTTTAAAATTTGAATTGGTCCTTTGACCCAAAAAGGTTGCTCATCCCTGGTCTAAGATGAAAAATTTAAAGCGAAGTTAGTCGCTTTAGACTCATATTTATTGGAGGGTTGAAATGACAACTGAGTATTTATATATTTTCTTTCAAAATTTAGAATTAAAAAACTATTTTAAGTATGGCGTAATTGCGCTCTATTAATGCTTATCTTCAATAAAACAGTTATATGAGCACACATACACACACGAACACACATACAAGTAATAAAATTCATCATTTATATGTCGTTTTCCATGAAATATTTATGAAAACAATTTTCATAGTTAGCAATATCACCAACATGTACATATATAGTATATAATTGCATGCCTTATATGTGTATACTTTTATATGTGTATTGCTTGTTGGGAACTAATTAAGTTCCTTAACCTTTTCTTTATTTTGCTGTAACAAACGTATTTATTTTTTTGTTCTTATATTGCAAATTTATAATGTAACGATTAATATCAATTTGTATAATATTATATAAATTGATATTAACCGTTATTTTCAATATTGATTAATTCCTATATTTATTGAATTATCCGACGATCTTAAATGATAATATTATAGTTATATACGGTTTTCAAAATATATAGTATGATGTGCTATCCTGATTTTTATTTGTTGCTGTTTTTTCCAAATTAATTTTAATTTTTTTTATTGTTTTTCTTCATTCACCGTACGTAATATATCTTTTGGTATGCGCGTTTGAGACGAGCTGAAAGGAAACTTGCTGTGTTATTTTTGGAATGTTAAAAATATACAATTTATAACCATTATTTTCGTAATGCGTAAATTAAAACGTTCTTGATGTGTGCATATACTTTTTATATATAACAGTACATATATAAAGATACCTTTTATAAAAAAATCACTATAGCAAATAAATATTTAAGCATTTTTTTATGATAGATATACGCTGAATACTCATTTTTTAAAAATTCGTATTGCATAACACGAATACAAATATTATGTTTTAATTTTCTCATACTTAATAATAAATCGAAGAATACTTAAATATTACAAATTTCCATACAAATCGATTTATAATATATTCGGTAGTTACAATAAAACATGGTAAAGTTGATTATTTAATGACAGAATTAGATGTGATATTTTATAATAATAATATGTCGCAATTATTCCTTGGCAGTTTATTAACAATTCTCGATTTTGAGATATATTATAAATATTTTATAATTATTGTATGTTGTATTACATTTATACTATGCTTTCTATATATATGATATTTTTAGAAGTGACAGTGGACGGTGTGGATGGTTTTGAAATTTCTGACACTTGTTATATATATATATATATATATATATATATATATATATATATATATATATATGTGTGTGTGTGTGTGTATATATATATATATATATATATATATATATATATATATATATAATTTTAAAATATTATTTTAATATTTTATACGATTTTTATTTTCAACTATTGCACTTAATTTTTATTTATATCTATATTGTGAAAATTTAAAAAATTGTGATGTAATTTAATATTACCCACAGCTTTATTTATTTTTGAGTCTTATCAAATGATTTTCTTATAAAGAAAATAAAACTATCGGTTTTCCTTTAATATTTATTGAATTAAATTGAAACAAATAAAGTTAGGCTTTTACTAAAAATTATAATCATTTAATTTTTAGTAAAAGCCTTACTTTACCATTGATATTTTTTCATTACCCTATTACAGTAATTTCGTAAAAAACAATTATAATACTTTATTATATTGACTTGAATTGAATTAATATCATTTACAAGATATATTTTTTTTACGAAAAAGAATTTAAAAAAATGCAGCGAATATATAAACTTTTTTAAAAGAAAAATATAACTGAAGGTCATGTTTAAATTTAATCATTCAATCTGGTGAAAAATGAATTTGTCGAATTATTTACTATGCTTTCCACGTTCCGCACTTTTATTTGAATTTATTTTATTAAAAGTTATTAATACATATTCAACTTTTTTGAAACATTCAAATAAGTCGAAAGGAACGTTAAAATTCGTCGATTTTCTATTGTTCTCTTTCCGCACACGCATGCACATATACAGACATGTATGTATATATATATATATATATATATATATATATATATGTTTGTATGTATATATAAATTTTTCATCGCTATATTTGCATTAAGTAAATCAATGTACAAAATAAATTTGTATTTGACTTCTTGTACATGTTTTGTTATATTTTTAAGTATGTGCATTGTTAGAGTGATGGAAAAATATTTATATAAAATAATTTCATAATGTTTTTTATAATTTTAATGTTTTGACCTCATTTATATTTTTTTGCCAATTATTGATAATTGTTGGTTTATAATGATTATCGTCAAATTTATTATTAAATTAGTTTTCTATAATTAGCGCAGGTTTATCATCTTATTCTTTTTAATTTATTTATAATTTTAGTATTTAGATCAGTTCGTTATCTAAAAATCCTCATCTAATTTTCGATATTAAATTGAGAAAAACGTTTAAAAACTCATTTATAATTCATCTAGTTTTTATGTTGCGAAGGTTTTTTTGAATTCCGTGTTTTAATATTCAATGTCTATTGTTAAGTGTATTTCTCAATATTTTATGTTAGTACTTTTATTTCTAACACTATTATGACTTAAGGTTTGCGGTCGTGCATTCACTCATTTTAAATATAGATTTCCGGTTTGAAAAATTTTGTTAAGATTTGTATTTCAGTATATAATAATGTTGTTTACGCACATTTTTTAATATAGATTTAATATGAAAAAGTGTTCAATTGTATTACATTTTTTTATAATTCAGTTAACATTGTATAACATTATAAAGCAATGATTTTTAACGAGGGCCATATGGCTCTCTAAAGACCTATAATGCAATTGGTGCAGATCAAAAAATAGAAGCATATTGAGATTTTAAATAGAACTCTGAAAGGGTTACGGGAAATTAAAAAAAATAGAATTAATCATTTCAACTTTAACATTAAATGAAACAACAGAATCTCACGAAAGGAACCGTAAATGGAAAAACTATTTTTTATATGCCACAAGTCAGGAAGAAAAAAAGGATTGCTGTTATAAAGAAAATAAGTTAAATTATTATTTGACATCAGTTTTTTGGATTCGGATTAAGTTGGTAATTTGGACTACTGTTGATCTCAGTTGCTACAAATGTTATTTTTTAAAATCTAATCTATGAAGTATGAAAGCTGTAAAAAGAAATAATTCCGCGATTTTGTGCCAAAAAAAGAAAATTGGAAAAATATTTAAGGGTGTTTGTAGGCTCGTAATATTTTTTAAACTGTATAAATTAAATCATTTTTTTTATAATAACGTCAAATTTATTTTAAAAATATATAAATTGTAAAAACTTAAAAAAAATAAAGAAAAAGCATTAATAGTTTCTAAAACATTAATTGCCGGAATCATCTCTATTTATGGTTTCCGTTGTCAAAGAAAGAAACGTATTACTCATTTTAATCGTATTTCATTGTAAGTCAATATGAATTTACTTTTTTTGTTAATTATATTATAATAATACATGATTGAGTAATTATAAATTTTTATCATCACAAGTCAAGTTTTTTCTTTAATTTCTATATGACAAATATTAATTTCATCTTTGCTACTTTTCTAAGGGTATGTGTGTATTAATTTGCATGTTTTAATTTTTAAGTCTGATCGTTATTTACAAACATTTTTTAATAGACGTTTTAACAATAGTTATTATTTCATATGAAATTTATTATTGTAGCATTAAGACAATGGATCTCTTATAAAACATTTTTTATGAAAATGTATAAACAAGAAATATTGCAAAATATTACGTTTTCAGATCGATAATATTTTAATTTCTATGCGTGTTTCTTTTTGTTTATTTTTCTGCAATACTTTATCGTTAAAGACATTTTTCTTTCTGTTCATGGAAAAAAATATCAATGAAGTACCTACTTGAATAATTGTTGTCCAATAAGACTTATTATTTAAGATGTTGACCTGTATTAAAATGATTAATTTTGTGTAATAAAATATGATATTTTTTTTTAATTCTGGCCATTGCCCAAAATTTTTATCTATTTATTTCGATTTCTTATAATCACTCTCGTATGTCCGTGTCTCGTCGTTTACGATTGTTGGAATTTTTTATTTATTTATTTAAACAAAAGCAATGTGAATTTAATGGAAAAGCATATTGTGGAAAATATAGCTTTCCCAAAAACAAGTTAAATGAAAAAAGGCTTGCAATCGATCGGTGCGTCTGGAACGTATATAAGAATCAAGGTTATTGCCCGTCTCGATTTTGGAGAGGATTCGAACTCCTTTATGTTTCTTTTGCTTTATTTATTATATATTGTTCATATCCCCCAGTATCCTTTTCACTCGTCTAGACACTTTTTTTATTATATAAATGTCTTTTTCTACAATATTTTAATTATATTATTATTTTTTTAATATGACTTTATTCAGTTTATTGAAGAAAATGCATGTAAACGATTCAGTCTATTATTATATCAAAATAAACAAGTATTTCGAAACAAAATATTTTTTTCAGATTTAGACAAATAAAAATAAAACGAATTAATTGTTTTAATTTTGTGAAATATATTTTATATATAAAAAAAGAATATAATTCTTGTGAATTTGTGAACACTTATATATATCGCGTTTACAATTTTCATTTTTTTTATTTTGAAAAAGAAAAAGATTTTGAAAAAAAAATATATTATATAATACATATCATGCTTGTAATATCTTAACTAAAATGAAAAAAATAAGTAGATTGATAAGCATACAGGAAAAAATATTTTTTATAAAAATATTTAAACATTTCAAATAAACATTGCAATCAACATTTATCGACATTAAAAAAATATTTTCTTATACCCTTTAGTATATTATTATTTTAATATATCATATTTATACGTTAATTGTAATAATAGAAAAATACATCTTAATAGAATGTATTATAATGAAAAATAATTGAATTTAATTATAAAATAATTGCTTATGAATCCAATTTTTTTAGATATAAATTGATTGTATAGAAATTTTATTTTTGATGTGGTCTAATTTATAATGCAACGAGATCGATTTTTGTACAATTAATTTGCGTTATATATATATATATATATATATATATATATATATATATATATATATATAAATTGATTTGTATATGACCATTGAAATTTATTTTCGACTAATTTGGCAGCGAAAAAGTATTAGAAAGTTTCTGGAACTAAATTTCGGTATTTGTCAAATGATCAAATTACAGGTAAACATATTTTCCATCAAATTGAATCGATTTAATTTAATATTTTACTCTGTAAAATTGATTTTTTTTTTAATATTTTTTGATGATGAATTTGTAATGCACCAAGTTATGCAATGCAAATTGTTTCATAGTTGCCGTTTTAGAATCGATCAATACTTACCGTGAAGTTAAATATTTCACTAGATTTTTTAAAAGACGAATGATAAAATATGTTTAACAACATTTATCACAGTAATAGATATATGCACATAAAATTGCAGCTGTTTGTATTATATATGTATATATATATATATATATATATATATATATATATATATATATATGTATGTATATGTATATATTGTAAAAAAACTTTAAAAATGGTCATATAAATACATAATAATATTGTAGTGGTTCATGCTTCATAAATGTTATTTTATTTGCCACTATTATGATTGTCATGTGGTTATTTTGTTTTTGAATCGTTTGCCAAGTGTTTTTTTTAATACCGTATGATTCTCAGCTGATTCACTGTGAAACCCTTTCCGTCATCTTTTTGCGATGAATAATATTGCGTATAATCGATTGTGCGTGTCCGTCAGTTCACGTAATATAATAACCCTATCGCGTCTTTTGGTGCATTTTAATAATATATGATCGTGAAAAAAATATAATCGTTAATGATTTTCATAGTGTGATAAATTTGAACAGTGGATATTAACAGTAATTGATTTCTTCGTTGAAAGTAACTTATTCGTAATTTACAGCGGTCAAGAGGAAAAAGAGAAGGTATTTTAAAATGAATTTTGTGTTCTGATTTTCGTTTTGTTTTTGTGGTTAACGCATCGACCTACAATAACGGTAGTCAGCCGTTTTATCACGTAGAGATGTTTTCGTTCTTGAAAAAGAGTAGTGTCGCGTTAATTCTAATAAAAGTCGAAACTTTGAAATAAAATTTATAATGTAGGTCAGTATTTTAATTTTAAAAAATAGCTTAAAGAATACTGTATTACAGTTTAAACATTTTTGAAATGGTTTCCTAAAATTTTGTATTACATGGACGTTCAGGTTTTTCATTTTGTATCTTCAGATTGATTGATAGGTAGAAAAAATTATAAACACAAATATTGTGATAGACTTTAAGTTTAAAAAATAGGATTAAAATTGTAGTCATCCTTTAAATCAGGGGTCGGTAACCCGCAACCCGCATTAAAAATTATTTTAAAAATGGCCCGCCATCCGAAGAAGGTTACCGACCCCTACTTTAAATGGAAACTTACTAAAAAAAGTTGATTCGTTTTACTTTAATAACATAGTTTTTGTTATGCAGTTGATTTACGATTAAAATGAATTTCAATTTGATAAATTGTTTCAAATGAATTTTTATAAAATTTTGTTAAAAAGAAATTCAAAATATTATGAAATAAATTTTGTATGCAATCGTATGTATTTATTACATTTGAATATATTTATATTATATAAAACGACAATACAAATAGCGTTGAAACAACGTGATAATTGTATGATACAAAGGAAAGTTTTAGAATATTCTCCGGATAATTGCGATATCATCATTTATTTATATGTTAAATGTGACAATATATATATATATATATATATATATATATATATATATATATATATATATATATATATATATATATATATATATTGAACTGTCGTCGATCTTAATACTTTCATGTCGGCGTTAATTGACATGTTAAAATGACGGAAGTATCCAATGATGAGTGCTCAGTGATGCTGTTAATGTTAGTACGCATTAATTTATACGCGCTAAAACGGTTAACTTTCGCAATTTTGTTCTAATGAGCTAAATGTTTAACTCGTTCAATTTTCATTGTCGGAACATTGTTTCCAATCAGTATATATATATATATATATATATATATATATATATATATATATATATATATATATATATATATATAATTTTTGTTACTCGATTCTGTCGTCGTTGTACAAGGGTTAGATCTATATTGGAATGTTCACAGAATATTTTAAAAACCGTTTTAAGTTTTTATATTAATATTAATGAGTTGTACGTAACATGAATAAAAATTAAAATCGATATTTTTAATTATATATTAATTTTGAGATAAGTGAGTAATTTGATAAGTATATTTTCTACTTTTAATAATTTGACTAGTTATTTTTCTGTTTGTTATATTTAATTTTTGATTTTTACAGAATGCTTTTAATTAATTTTATGTTTATGGGTGTGATAGAACATTGAACAGATTTTAATTTGGCTCTAATTTGCTAAGTATTTTTGAATCAATATTCGTTATAAAATATAATTGTTTAGCGTTGTTGATTTGATTTGGATTTTGCATACGTCCCGATATCCATTTTTAGATTCGTTAATTTTGTTCACGTTTTTTTTCCAATCTTGCAATCCTCGATTCGTCATGTTTAAGTTATAAACGGTATGGATGTGGAAGTGGGTGCTTCTTGGTCAGATTCAATAATGGAATCATCATCGTCATCCTCATGATGATCATTATGATCATATAGTGAGTAGCAAAAGCCAGAGTAACGGCAACAACATGTTGAACAGTGATTGCTTAAATATGCACTCCTCCGCGTTTCTAGCTATTTTGGTCGACGTGTACCACCTACATTATAAGTATACCGTACTAAATATTTAGTTTAGAGAATCAAATATCATATTTTTTCTTTTTCTCAGATAGATTTTAGATAAAAAATTGATATTTAAATAATATATAACTCGCTTTTCTTTGTTATTTATCTCGTTTAATATAATTTTCCAAAGTAGTTAACTAAAATTTCTAATATCAATTATAAATATTTTATAAAACGTGTATTTATATTTAGAAAAAAATGAAACCAGAATATATTCATAAATACGCTTTTAAAATTTGGTCAATTATTGTTAATATTTGTTATACTTTTGGTACATGTTTTATGAGAAATTTTAACAGCTATACTTTATAAATGTTACAGTTTTATGTATATGTAGAATTTTCTCAGAATTATTGTAAATGTGAGTTATTCGTTTTTCAGCCAGTCTGAGTATTGTTGAAACCTCACAAAAAACTTTCTTTAGATGTGTATATAATTGTGACCAATAACTTGTAAATTGTAAATAGTTTGTGCAATAATTATACGAGTATTTCTTTAGATACGTTTTGGCTATAAAATTTAATTTGTTGTGCACTGTAATTTTCTTTTGTGTTATGTTTACTATTATTATTTTATGTTATGAACAAAGAGATGACCACACCCAACAATTTCTATTCAAGTATGCTTATAAAAAGTACCTGTAATCGAGTTGCAGCATTTGTCTAACTATTCTATGCATTTACATTACCAAATATGTATTGAATTCTTATATATATATATATATATATATATATATATATATATATATATATATATATATATATATATATATATATATTGCTGCGATATTTTTTTAAATAGCATTATGTAACAATATTGTATGATTTTAGTAATATAATACTTTTTAATGTAATAAGATTTAATTCTCGATATAATTTTAATGTTTTTATTAATCAAGATCGTTTTATTTAAGTAAGGCAATAATAATTTAATAAATAAATTAAATAATATTATTTCTTCTGTATCTAATTTTTTGTTGCACTAAATTTTTATTGTGGATTGATTTTTCTTCTGTAATATTTTTAGATTTCTTGGTATTATATTTTAGGACAATTGAGCTAGTTTCGTTGAAATCGTCACACACACGCGTGTTTGCATATGTTTAAATTGAAAATACGTAATTTTATTTATAAAATTTTGTTTTTTTCAATATTTTAATATTAATTTAATAAAATGTGAAATGTTTTAAGAATAGTTATGTTCTATATTTATTTTATGGTCTTTGTATATCTATGAATCTAATTGCCGTATATTTTTCAAATACTCTGGATTTTTTTATTATTTGATAATTATCAGTTATTTATTATTTGTTGTTTTTTATTTTTTAGCAAATATTATACTGAAAAAAATTTTTTTTGGTTCGCAGAGTATGTGTAGGACTATTAGAATATAAATAAAACGTTGACATTTTCTTTTTTATATAGGTCAATTTCAGTATATATATTTTGAACAAACGCATCCAGTTTGACGATTTTTATTTTTGCTTTGGATGTATAAAAAATTTTAGTTGTTATATTTTTATATTTGGATTATTCTTTTAGAACCACTCGAATAGTACATTTTTATTATACAATTAACACATATCAACACAGATATTAAAATATTTGTAAGCTGTTTCAAAGATATTTAGTTTAAATATAATTAATAATCATTACCTATTTTTTTAGAAATATATGGAGAAAGACAATTATCAGCGATGTCTTGTATTGTGATGTGCGACAATTTTATTTTCTTCGTTATTATTTAATCGTAAGTGTTATCATATTAAATATATAAATTTGAATATGAGAATATAATTTAGTGTTTCCTTAAATATTTAAGAATGCTTTTCTTTATTATATATTTTTAGATTAAAACAAATATTAATTGTAAAATACGTTTTAATTGAACTTTAGTTATTTGTCATTGTAGTTCTCTTAAACTAGATGTAACCCTTATTATTCTCATAATTATGAATTTTTCTCTATAACTCGTATCTTTTAAGAAAGTTTTTTGCACATTTAATTATTTTGATTTTTAACTGTAACCCTTATTATTCTCATAATTATGAATTTTTATCTATAACTCGTGTCTTTTAAGAAAGTTTTTTGCACATTTAAGTATTTTGATTTTTAACTTTTGTTTTTCATTTTTTTAGGTATTATTTGCATTTTAAATAATAGTGGATGGCACCATGGAGTCCAAAACTCAAATTATGGAACATAATGAAGAGGCTCTTGCCGTACAAATTTTTGAAAATTTTTGCGCAGCGTCAACAATGAGCAAAATTTTAAGTTTGTTTAGGGAAATGTGCCGAATTTTAAAACTGAAGCCAACGGTGCTTCCTGATTTTTATACGAAATTAAAAGTAATTCACGTTATTAAATAGGCGTTTCTTATCATATTTTGTAAAAATACTAATGTTTATGTTGTTTCAGTTAAAATTAGCTAAATCATGGAGAGCTCAAGCCATCTTTAAAAAACTTGATGTTCGATCCAATTTCAAAATTTATAATCGCGGTCGAACTTGCAATAATTGTAGAGTTTTAATTATTGGAGGTGGTCCATGTGGTTTGAGAACTGCTATCGATGCTCAGCTTTTGGGTGCTAAAGTTGTAAGTAAATTAAAGTTCTAATATATTAAATTTTTTTAAACACTATAATCTATAGCATATTTGTTCATAAATTGACAGGTTGTTATTGAAAAACGCGATCGTATGACTAGAAATAATATTTTACATTTATGGCCATTTGTTATACAAGATCTTAGAAATTTAGCTGCTAAAAAATTTTTTGGGAAATTTTGTGCTGGTTCAATCGATCATATTAGCATCAGACAACTTCAATTTATATTATTAAAAGTGGCTTTGATATTAGGTGTAGAATTCCATGAGGGTGTTAGTTTTGAAGACATTTTGGAACCTAGAGATACCGGAACAGAAAGTTAGTAATTTTTTATTATTTGACAATTATATATCTGTGGTGTAGTGAGCTTAATTCGCGCCAAGGGAACAATACGTTTTTAGCGCCTCCCTATTTGAAAACCATATAATATTGTATTTTAGCGTTTCTTAAACTTTTTAAAAACAGAAACCGTGAAATGCAAAAATTTCTCGTTTTTTGGTCCTTATCCTGTTTTTTTGATACTAAAATAACAGTCTGTTCAAAATTTGGCAGCCCATCCTTGTTTATTATCCATTTGGCGCCCCTTTGTGAGTAGTGCCCCCTCACTACACCACTGATATATATATATATATATATATATATATATATATATATATATATATATATATATTCTATTTAATTTTGGTGTAATTCTAGAATGTGGTTGGAGAGCTTCTGTCACGCCTGCAGATCACCCAGTGTCAAATTATGAATTTGACGTTTTAATAGGAGCTGATGGAAAAAGAAATACATTGCAGGGTTTTAAACGAAAAGAGTTTCGTGGAAAGTTAGCAATAGCAATAACAGCAAATTTTATAAATAAACATACAAAAGATGAAGCAGCTGTAAGTAAATATTGATGTTTTAGTAACACATACACACACGTGTGTGTGTGTGTTATTATTATTAATTTATCACTTTTATTATTTCAGGTTCAAGAAATAAGTGGCACAGCTTTTATTTTCAAGCAAAAATTTTTTCTTGATTTAAATGAAAAATTCTATATAGATTTAGAAAATGTTGTTTATTATAAAGGCGAGACTCATTACTTTGTAATGACTGCTAAGAAACAAAGTTTGCTGTATAGAAAAGTTCTTATGAAGGTAAATTAATGAGATTTTCAGTCAATTAAATTTAAATTTTAACTTTTTTCTTTTGGAAATATTTTTTATATTTGCTTTATATATTTTGAATTATATTATGTGTATATTTCTCATATAATGCGATTGTCTTATTTATATATTTGCGCAATATATATATATATATATATATATATATATATATATATTTATTTATAGATGAATTATGTATTTTATAAATTGACAAAACTAGTGTAATAATTTAATTTTGGTATTGAAAACTTTTCATCCATTAACAATTTCTAATTCAAGTCGTATTTATTCTTCTTTTTTATTTTAAAGTTATGCCAAATGATAAGATTTCGTCTATTTTTGTAAACTATGTAATATAGTTGCTGATTGTCATATGCGCTGCGATATATTTATTTATTTTTAATATATATTTATATTGTATATATATGTATTATTATTATTATTACTACTATTTTATTAAAAATATGCTGATGAGAAACTAAATATACCTGTTAAATTCAGATTTATTTATTAAATTATTTGTTAGGATTATGCTGAAACGACAAGTCTGCTATCGAGAGAGAATATTAATTATGCAGCTCTTAGACAATATGCTTTGGATGCTGCTTATTATGCCACAGACTTTCAATTGAATAATTTGGAATTTGCGGTTAATCACTATGGACAGCCTGATGTAGCGGTTTTTGATTTTACATCAATGTTTGTTGCTGAGAATGCTAGTCGGGCTATAGAAAGACTTGGTTATAAGTTATTAATATGCCTAGTCGGAGATGGTTTGTTAGAACCTTTTTGGCCTACGGGCTCAGGATGTGCACGAGGTTTTCTATCTTCGCTTGATGCATGTTGGGCGATAAGGTCATGGGCTATGGGTGTTCATCCAATGGCAGTTATAGCTGAAAGAGAATCTATTTATCGTTTATTAGGTAAATTAAAATTTTAATTAAATTATATTTGTGTTTAAATATGGCTGTCATAGTATTTTTTTTTAGGTCAAACTACACCTCAAAATGTAGCACCCAATTTTTCACATTATACTGTTGATCCAACAACTCGTTATAGAAATTTAAATAAAAGTGCTGTGTTACCACATCAAGTTACAAGTTTCTTTGATACTGACGATCCTTTGTCAAAACAAATCGTTGATGTTATTGAGTCTACACCTCAAACACATACAAAGAGACGTAAAAGAGGTTTGATTTTTATTTTATAATTTTTTCAAAATAACATTTGACATAGTAAATTATTATTATAAATAATCTAATTATGAATGATTTTGTTTAATTTTAGATACACAAGTGCACCCTGAAACACTTTTGGCATGGTTTAAGAAACAAATTGTTATTTTTAATTTGGAATTGGATAATGTCTTAACTCCTCTAAAAAATGGACTCATATTATGTGGAGTTCTTCATAGATACCGTCCAGATTTAATTGATTATACAATTTTGGATGCTAATAAACCAGATGAAAATTTGAAAATTGCATTTGATATTTTTGAAAAAGATTTTGGTGATTATTAAAAAAAAAATTATTTAATTTTTCTTTGTATACATGTTTTTTAAATAATTAAATGATTTTAGGAATTCCAATTCCTGATATTGGAGAATCTGCTGAAAATATTGATAGAACAATTGCTATAACTTATCTTTCTCAAATTTATTATCAGTTCAGAGGAGAAATTCCATTTATTCGACATTCAAAAACAGTAATTCTAACAAATTTAATAACAATTATTTTTGCAAAATTTTCATAATATGTAAATTTCATATTTTATTTAGGGTTCTCCAGAGCCAGATAAAAAGAGGTCTAGTACACCAAGGACTTCAGTTAATCGGGAGCCAATTGTTTTAAGTTCTGGTTAGCGTTATATATAATAATTTGTAATTCTAGTGTTTTAAGATGAATAATCCATATTATTATGATTATTTTTAGATATTCGTAGTATTCAACCAACTCACAAAACATCTGATTCAGAAAATATTAGTAGTCAAAAGAAATCTCGTAAACGTCGCAGTACTTCAAAATATCATGGACAAACTATAGTATGTACTTTTTTTTTAATGTAAATAAAATTGAATAGTAAAAAGATAACAGTATACTTAAATATAAAAGATAATAGGATTAGTTTTAATTTATTATGTTAGTTTCTATAAAATCATATCAATTTAAGTAGTGAGATGGTTGCAAATTTTGTCATTTTAAAAAAAATGAAATCAATGTAGGTCGAACGTATGAAAAAATTACGAGAAAAGAGACATCACGAAGAACAAAAAAGAAGGGAATTAGCTAAATCAGTTTTAATTGCAAAACTTGATGCTAAAAGTCTTATAATGTTGCAATCAAATGATAAACCCCAACCATCGTATTGTCCCGATGAAGATTATAGTATCTATTCATATAGACAGACTGCACCAGAGTTTAAATCTCGTGTTAAAAACTTGGAGAAACTTTTGTTTAATAATGTGAGAAAAATAAATGAGTTAATTTTGTGTTCGATTGTTGTAAAGTTTGTATTTATTAATAAAAAGAATATTTAAGTATTTTGATACATATATAAGTTTTTATTTAAAAATAACAATATCAGTGTTCATTTTTTTTTTGTATTATATGGCTTTTTCAATTTTATGAAATACTAAAATAATGATTAATTATTTAAACAATTAATAATAAAAGTATAAACGTATTTTTTTTAATTGAAACTAACTTTAGTATATAGTTTTTTCTGTTTTATGCTAAAAAATATGAAATTTACACTGCAATTAAAAATATAGTAAATGATATTTGACAATATTTGGTAATATTTTTTTTAAATTTTATATAATAATTTTCACTCGCTGATAATTTAAGCATGATGAGCATGTGAATGACTTATTTGTATTTTTAAATTGATCATCACTTTTTTTATTTTAATAAAAATGCATACATTCCTTTTACTATTATAATGTTTATGGTGTTATTATTTAGGAGCAAGAACGATCTGCTGGACCTATTCAACGTGGTTTACAAATTGGAGAATTCTCCTCGAAAGTTAAAACAATTGAGGATCAACTCATGGATGGAAGTTCTGTTTCAGTTTGTAAAAAACCTAAGGATCTTCTTCGTGCAATAGGAAAAATCGAAACGTCCGATTGGAATTATAAACAAATTGAAGAAAAAATTCAAGAAAATCAACTTGGTAGATCACCAGCTCATGGACGAGAAAAAGTGCCTAAGTGGAATAGAGAGCAGGTTGGAATTTTATTCATTTAATTTTCCTTATTTTAATAAAAAAAAATAATTAAACTAAATTTATGAAAACTGTCAATTTTACACGTTTTCGATTTTATGCCTCAAAATTTGTTTTTCTGTAGACGTTTTTGATATAATGCAAAGTTCATTAATGTTTTTTTTTAGATGTTTTATAAAATTATTTTACAAGGAATATATTGTTATAGTCTTTTTTTTAATATGTATATTATAATAATTATCTATAAATTTAGTTAATTATTGTATACTTAATTTTAATGTTTAGTTTTTAGCGCGACAAACCAAAATCGTTGGCCAAGGGACTGAAATTCCAGAAGCAACTAGTAAATTTCAAGAAATCGATTCTTCCTTGAAACAATTAGATAGGCAATTAAAAGAAGGTCATATATTAGATACCGGTGAAAGAGGAAAGAATAAGGTTGCAAGTTTAGCTGGTCAATTTACAAAGAAAACATATGATGATGATCAGCAACCTATTAAAGCAAACGTATTTCAAAAGATTTTATAACTTTTATTTGAGATAAGAAAACATATTTTTGTTAAGGATGTATTGTTTGTTTTCCAGATCTTAAAGCCAATCAAATTAAATCATGGAAAATTAGATGTGTGTCATGCATGCAAAAAGAAAGTATATTTAATGGAAAAAATTAGTCCTGAAGATAATCTCATATTCCATAAAAGTTGTTTCAAATGTCATTACTGTTCATTATCATTGAAAATTGGGTTAGTTTTTTTCATCTCTATTTCTCAATAATGTATTTGTATAAATATTCTCTCTTTATTATTTATAATATATTATAATTAGTTTTTAATAATTTAAAATACAAATAATAATAAGTAGTTTTAATTGTTTAATTCAGTTTTAAAGTTATCTTTTTTTTTTAATTTAAAAAGTTATAAAATATTTTTTTATCTTAAAAATAAACATTTTATTTCAGATCTTATGCCTACGATCGTGATGGAAGATATGGTTATAATTTCTTCTGTCAACATCATTTTGGTATGGTAGGAAGAGTCATAAAGAATACAGATATGCAAGCCAAAGTTTCATCCAAAGACCAAAAAATTCAAATTCAGTATGAGTCATCAAATACTATTGTTGATTCGAAAACACCAATTCAGATTATAGACAGAGGTAATAATTCTCTAATGTAATATTGTTTTTAATATCATATTATTTGGGATAAAATTATTTTTGTGCAATATATATATATATATATATATATATATATATATGTATATATATGTATATATGTATATATATATATATATATGTGTGTGTATATGTATATATATATATGTATATATATGTATATATATATATATATATATATATATATATATATGTATATATATGTATATATGTATATATATATATATATATATGTATATATATGTATATATGTATATATATATATATATATATATGTGTGTGTATATGTATATATATATATATATATATATATATATATATATATATATATGTATATATATGTATATATATGTGTATATATGTGTATATATATATATATATATGTATATATATATATATATATATATATATATATATATATATATATATATATATATATAGGTGAAACTCCTGAAAGAATTGAACTTGAAAATCAAACTAATGATCCATCTCATTCTGAAGAACACTTTGACGAAATGGATGAAGATGAATGGAGTGATATTAATTTCAGGAACTCCATCGCGGCAGATAATGAATCAAGGTGAGTATATTATAATTAATTGAATTGTATTTAGAATACTTTTGTAAAACATTTTGAACATCTTTACATTTTTTTAATATTTTTCTAATAGTGGCAACGGAGATGGGGAAGAAAGTTCATCTAATGACGAATATTCTGAAGCTGTTGATGAAGGACAAGATGATTCTGATGATGACATTTTATCCGGTGAATAATATATATATATATATATATATATATATATATATATATATATATTTATCTAATTTATTAATTTTCTTATTTAAGATGAATCTCAAGGATCTGATATGTGTTCTGATGAAGAATATTCATCTGATAGTAGCGATCGCATTAGTTATCATGAATATTCTAGCGGCGGTAATTGATTTGTATTATTTATAGACGAAATATTTTCCAAAATTTGTTTTAATATTAATAAATTTTGATCTATAGATGAAGATGGTGGATCTGGAACAGAAGGATCAGAACAACGGGAGGCACGTGAACAGAGGCGTCAAGAAGTTGCTATTCGTGCACCTCCTCTCACCAGTTCTCCAACAGATACTGAGGTTAATTCTTCATATAATATTGATAATAAAAAAAATCATTTATTAAATGTTGATTTCGAAACATTAACAAAAGGTAATGTTTCTAATATTAGTAGTTTATGTGATGAAAATTTTATTGATGTTAATTGCAATAATAACTCCAAATATGTTTATGATGAATGTTTAAAAAATGTAAAAAACCACAATTCGATGGAATCACAGGTTAGTTCCGTGACATTGGAAGAATATTGTGATAGTGACACTTTGTCTGAAGATTATGAGTCTTGTGAAGATACATTTGATCAATTTCTAAATGATTTTTATTCAAATGTTATTTCGAAAATTGATTTTCACACAGAAGTCGATGTATGTGATAGGATAAATTATGATAATTCAATTAGTGTTAACAGTCAAGAATTATACAGTAATGAAGAGTTAAAAAGTGAAATAAAGAGTTTCTCAAATTCTTTAGAGAATTTGAATACAGATTATGTTAATTTTATACAAGAAGGAAATTTAAATACAGTAATAAATGAAAATTCCGAAATAGAAGTTAAAGAGCTCAATTTATGTGATAAAAATATGGAAAATGATACATCAAGGGATAATGTTGCACCCATTATCCATAAAGTGAAGAAAATAAAAAAAGTGCCAAAACCATCAGAACCCATAAAATATGCTAATGGTGTCAAGAATGTTCATAAATATTTCCCTATGAATGAATCTTTTAAATCTAATCAAAAATATCCTATAGTACATCAAACATCATCTAACATTTCACTAGATAAATATTTTTTTAATATGCCTTCGCAATTGGAAAAGTCTCAGTCATTCATTACTAAATCAATGGCTTTTGATAAGTTGTGTGAAAACACTACTCAAAAAAGAAAAATTTCGTTGGACAGCAGTCTGTCAAAGAAAAATCCCCAGACCTTGAGTAATAGTAAAGTGTGTAGTTATAGAAAGTTGTCGTTTCCTAATTTGAGTTTTACTTTAAATAGGTTAACCTTGCCAGAAAAATATTTTCCTTCTAAACTACCATTGTCATCTAAAAAATCTCAAAACGTTTCATCTCTTAATAATAATAATTATGTTTTTAATAAAACATCTGAGGAAATTAATAAAAAAGGTAAAAATAAAATAATAAATATAAAATCAGTTGATTCTACTTCAACTATTGTTGAGGATATTCATTTGGAATCAACTGTCAATTTAATTTCTAAACTAAATAGTAGTTGTGTAAAATTAGAACCTGAAACACAACATGACAATACTGGATATGAAGAAGTAAAAACTTTGAAAGAAAAATATGAAGATGACAACCCTAATTTAATTGTTTTAGATGAATTTAAAAAGTTACCAATATTAAATACTTTGGATTTCAATGATTTGGATGGTAAAGATGTGGAAATTAATTTTTCTACACAGAATGGAAACCAATTCGAATCATATGTAAACACAGAAAGTTCAAACACACCTGTACAATTTCAAACACAAATCAAATACAGTGAAATTCTTTATGATCATGTATTAGATGAAGTGAATTCCAATGAAATGGCTTTAATATCAATTGAAGAAAGTGATAATTTTGGGTTGGAAAGATTATTTTCTGAAATTGATAATAATGAAAAATTAATTGTTAATGATATAAATGACGACGTTAACGATTGTAGTATGTTTATAGATTCTCAATCAATATTTTCAAAAAATAATAGTGAAAATTTAGATACAACACATAAATCAATTTTATCATTTCCTCAAGAGCAATGTCAAACAACATTTGTTTTACCCGTTGAATTTCAAAATATAACACATGTTTTAAATACTAAAAAAATGTTTACTGAAGAATGTGAAAATATATCAGACTTAAATAATTTACAGAATTATGAATCTATTAAATCTCCAATAGTTGAAAATGATCAATTATCCACTGTTATATCTAATAGCGGTGAATCTGTTTCATCAATATCTCAAATATATAATGAAGCAAAATCCGATTTGGTAACAGAATTTAAATCAAGTATTGCTTATAATAATGAATTATTAATTAATGAATCTGAAAATAAATCATCTAACAATGGTATGTTTACTTTATCGAGATTAGAATTTCAGGACGACAGTCTATCAATGTTAGAAAAAGAGTCTAAAATGGATAACCTTATTATAAATGATGAATCTATTACATATTTGTCAGAAAAATCAGATGCAAATGAAGTAATTATTGATTTGCCACAAAATAATGAAATAGAACCGATTATTTCAATTAAAACAAAAACATATATTGAAAATGACAACGAAAAACCATGTAATAATTCATTTATAGATGTAATTCATAATAAATTTAATTCTTTATTATCTGATAATCGCGTAATTAGTGATGAATCCAACATTGATTCGTTAAATGAAGTAAATATATGTGATCCTACTTTAGCATCGTCACAACAAAATGATTTAATAGAATCAATTATTATAAAGAAATCTGATAGTGAAGTAAATAAGGAAAATAGTGCCGACCAAGAAATGAATAATTTGGATTCAAATATTGAAAATAATCCTAATAAATTATTGATCATGGAAGAAAATATTCCTCAAGTTATTTCAATATGCAGCACATCTAATGTTGATTCGTGTATGAACGATATTATTTTGGTGCCATCACGAGAATTTAATAAAGATGAATTCGTTATTGCAGCAGAATCTGCAAACAAAGTTAATGAAGAAGCTTCTATCGTTAAGATAATAAATAATTTTGATTTGGATAATGAAAATGATCAAAGCGATATGACTCAAAGTGATAGATTCAATGTTGATCCGTTTAAAGAATCAAGTGAGAACATTTCTTTTGAAAAATCATCACAAGAACAAAATATAATAAAATCTATTATTATAGAAGAATCTAAAACTAAAATTAACGATGAAATTTTTCCTTCATTATTAATAAATAATTTAAATTTGAATAATGATAATAATAAAATTGAATTGATTGCCTCAACAAATGATATGATTCAAAATGTTTTAATAAATGATAGATTTAACATAAATTTATTAAATATATCAAATGGAAAGGATTCTAATTTTTCACAAGAAATTTGTAAAAATGAAATTAGAACTAACGAGGAAATTCCTGTCAATCAGATAAGTACATTAGATTTCAATATTGAAGTTTATCATACTAAATCGGCAGTTATAAAAAAATCTTTCATCGAGGATGCGGTTAATGAAATATGTGAAGATATTGATAGTGTGCCAGACACGAATGTTGTATTAAATTGCGAAAATTCTAAATTTGAGTCTGCCATTAAATCGCCTTCTATTTTAACAGAATGCAATTTAAATCTCTGTTACTACTCAAATGATAATGTTAATAATTTTGTATCTTTAAATGAAAATGCTTCTTTTGTAAATACTGAGAATGATTCTTTGTTTAGAAGATCTGAATCTTTAGAAAACAATGATAGTGAGATTAATTTTGAGACATTAACTATTCAATTATTTAATGAACTTCCTTCAAACGAATGTATTTCTTTTGAACTTTCTTTAGTAGACGAATCTCATGTAACTTCAGATAATATTGAATTCCAATTAAATAAAAATGAAATTTATGAAGAAATACCTCAAGAGCAGTATTCGAAATACATAGAATCTTATTCAGAAAAGAATATAATTTTTAAAAAGGAAATTAAAACAAACATTGAATCGTTTGACGAATTGTTTTCTGAATCAGTTGATGATCACGAACAGTTAGATTCTATTTTATCACAACAATTCAAGGAAATTTTCAACGAAAATATGCTTTTAGTACATATTTATAATGTATCAGATGATGATATAAAAATTACAGAACATTTTGATTCTAATTTGAGGAAATCGATTTCTTTTGATAACATTTGTACCAATATAGAAAATAACATAGAAGGTGAAATATATAAAGAATTATTTAATACTCCTAATCATACATCAGAAGAATATATTTTTAATGATAATTATTCATCTGAAAAATCTCAAATTATTTTTGAAAACGAAATATCGATTATTGATAATGAATCATTTAATCCTATATATTCGGAATCTCAAACTAAGGAGGAATTTATCGTAAAAGATAATAAACAAAACAAAGTGAATTTATTTGATGAAAAGGTTTCTATATTACCGGAAAAACAAACTTTATATGTAGACCCGTCATCTTTGGAACATCATATATTTATCAAAACTATACCTAAAGTTGATAATGATAATATTAAAATTAATTATAGTAAAGAATCTTCGGATGTTGATTCTACAGAATTACAATATTCACCAAAAATTAATTTCGTTACCAATCCAGATTGTAGTAAGAGAAAAAAAACATATAAGCAATTATTTGATGAATTAATTTTTTCAATGCCTGATAGCTGGGATCTTAATGAATTATCTATATCTAAAGAATTTCAAACAATATTAAATGACGTTTTCTATTGTAAAAATGAAAATAAAGATTCAGTAAATATACCATCTGAATTTGAATTATCAGAGCCTGAAGTAATAAATCAACAATTTGTAGAAACAATTAAACATCATAACAATATCTCAAAAGGCAATAATATAGAATTAAGCGACAGACTACTTCTCGCAGATAATAAAACTAGTGATAGTTTTGTACCTGTTGTGGATCAAGTTATTAAAAGTAAAAATAAAAATAATTTAGATAATATAACAGATGTAGAATTATTCGATCAACTTATTTCAACATTGCCAGAGACATATTTTCATTCTGAATCTTCTTTAATGGAAGAGTTTCAGAGAATTGTAGATGATAACGTAACTTATAGTTCTGTTGAAAATGATTTAGATAAAATTAATACTTCTACAAATACTAATGCTATTAATAAAATAGTAAGTGACGTTTTATGTGATAAGTTAGTCACAGATAAAGATAATCTGCCCTTGTCTGATGAACATATTTTATCTCACACCAATTTATTGGATTTAAATGAGCAAATGTCGACAAATATTCAGTTTGTTAAAAACATTAAATCTAATGATTTAAAATTATCAGACAAAAATATTGTTCAATCATTTAATTCTGCAGTTGAGCCCCAAAATGTTGATATAATCGAAAAAGTTTGTGATGAAATTGAAAATAAAGATTTTGACTTGGAATTGTGTAATGAAATAACTTTAGCATCACACGATTTGTCATGTACAAATGAATCATTTAGTGAATTTTTGTTATGTGATAAAAGTATTTCATATATTGATATTGAACAAATAATTGTAAATGAAGATAATAATTCAAAGATTCAAGATTTTATTAGCCACATACCTGAACTAGTTGAATTTACAAAATTAAATGATCCTAATATTAATGAAGAAAATATCGAAAGCAGTTCTTGGAATTCTGATTTGTTTAACAAACAATTAATAGCATCAAAAAAATCAGTTGATATTAATTGTTTAATAGAAGACTCTGAAATAGTTTTAAGTAAAAACGAAAATGATGAAGACAATATTTCAAAATCTGATTTTAAAATTATAGAATCTTCTAATTTGAATGTAATATATTCTGATCTACAATTGAGGAAATCCCAATCTATGGAAATTATGAATGTTTGTGATGACACACTGAAAACTAAATCAGATTCGGACTTATTTAATGAACTAGTTTCGAATTTGGATCATTTACAAATAAAACGCTCTCTGTCTGAAGAGTTTCTGACAATTTTAAATGAAAATGCTTTTGAATTAAATGATGATACGATATCAAATAAAAATAATTATGAATTAGAAAATGTGATAAATTTTAATTCTACATTGGCAAAAACACAATCTAAACGAGATATTAGTCCTCCATTAAATTCAAATGAAATATTCAAAAATGAAGAGAATTCCAAAAATTTAGGTTTGATATCAATAGATATATTCATACAGCCTTCAACCATTTATCCTTCAAATGAAAAAATCGAAGATAAGATTACTTTAGAAAATTCTCATAAACCAGTATCATTATTATCAGATACATCTATTCAACCTTCACCTACTAAATCTGATATAGGTTTAGAATGTGATATATTCCCTAATAAATTAATGAATAAGAATGAACTAGATACGAAAAATATTTGTGAAATGATTATTTCTGAATTTCGTGGCACGAAGAATTTTAGTAGTAAATTTTTATCCACTGAAAGTCAACAGAAGGATGAAGTCATTATAGATTCAGACAATGAAAAGAATTTGGAAAAAAATGAGGATATTCGTTTATTTTCAGAATCGCAAGGATTAAAAATTAATTCAGAAAAGGATGAGATAAATTTGAGTAAAATTTCTCAAGTTTCAAATGCTGATATATCAGATATTGAGAGTGTTTATAATCCAGTAATATATCAACCGGTTGATTCTAGAAACGAATGTTGTTTCTTGAAAACTAATGAAGAGAAAAAATGTGATAAAATAAAGGTGGATTTATTTGACGAATTGGCATCATCTATTGATTTGTCTTTAAGTGACGAAATTGAATTTTTTTTTAATGATTCAGAACAAACACTTATTTGTGAAGAGGAAAATGATGATTTGTACGTTAATTCTATGTCAAATATTTCATTATTAGAAAATATACTTCAACCCTGTGTTGCAATTGAATATGAAAATCCTTTACAATCTATGAGAGATGATTGTGCAAATGTTGACAATTTTCAAATTATATTTGACAATAATAACATTAGCTCTGAATATTTAGATACTGTTGACGATATATTCGATTCTATTATGTCCAAAAGTGAAATTGATGGAGGTAATGAAAGTTTCAATAGTCGTATTGAAATAACAGACAATAAAAGTGTTTGCAATATTTTGGATAACATAAACAGTACAAATAATTCTAACTTTATTAAATTGTACAATGAAATTGCTAATAGAACTGTTGATAATGATATTAGTTATATTACGGACAGTTATATTAAATCAAAAATAACTTTAGATTCTATTGAAACAATTGATAAAAAAGCTTTGAAAGAATTAGAAGTTGGCGTAAATTCTAATAGTATAGATAGCATTAATGAGAAAGTTATTTCTATCGAGAAAGAAGATTGCCAAAATTGTGCTCTAAAGATATTAGAAAAAATTTCGTATAGCGATAAATATCGTGAAGATCAAACAGATTATGACGAAATTAATAATAATCAAAGAAATGATTTGATTAACTTAGTACCTATTCGACCTGCTAGAAGAAAGAAAGCGAACAATAAACAAAATTCTAACACTGATATTATTCAATTTGATGCTGATTCTCTAAATGAAAATCAATTTGAAAATGATAGTAATATTGAAAGTTATCATAATAGTAATATTAATATCTTGATAAATATTTTTCCGTGTATTTTAGAAAATGTCGATGTTATGAACGACGATTCATATACAAGATCAATTAATTTTGATATTGATAAAAAATATTTTAGTTCTGAAACTACACCTGAAAAAAGAAGTATTAATATGAATAGATATATTGATTCGGTTAATAATAAAAATAAGAATATTGAAATCCTATGTGCAAATAAAGATTTTATTACTGACAATAATGAGACTAATGAAAGTAATGATGAGTCTGATGAAGATAATAATGAGACTGTAGGTGATAATATTAAACCTGATGATGATAATAACGAAATTGACGATGATGAAAATAATAATTCGCTATGTGAAAATGATGACAATCATATTTATAAAAATATTAGTGCTGAAAATGTTGCTGGTGACTTTAATATTAATACTTATAAATATATAAATTTTGAAAGTATAGATTCTAATAGAGATGGAACTGTCAATATTGTTGACAATATTTGTCTTATTTCTTTTAATCAAGATAATAATGAAAAAGAAAACAAAAAAGATGATACTGATGATAAGAATTTTGCTATCGAAAATTCTAGTGATGATTATGAAGTTGGATCTGAAGATGAGGAGATTTCCTATGAATTTAATAGTGATGACAATGTAGATGATTACAATATTTGTGTCAAAGACGACAAAAATCAATATAATATTAATAAAGATGTAATTAAAAATCGTAGTAATTGTAATAATATCATTATTGATAATGATACAGATGGTATTGAGAAGTTGGAAGATGAGAGTGATAATAAAATTTATATTGAAGACGACGATAATTATGAAGTTGAAGATGAGATTGAACAAACGAAAAATAAAATTGATAATGATAATGGTGATGATGATGAGTGTGAATACGAAGTTGAAGAGATTGAAATGAACGTTGAGAGTAATAATGATGATAGTGTTTCTGATTATAATGACTATTTTAAAGAAGATAAGCACGAGCTTATACAGGAAAAGCTTATCCAGAAAATTAATAATTTTGAAAATGTAATATATAGTTGTAACAATGATAATGAAGACGAGCAGGTTGACCAAAACAATAATTTTGAAAACAATATCAATAATTCAGATAATGTTAATATGAATGATAACAATAATGAAGAAGATGAAAAAAATAATTATTGTGAAGATGATTGCGACGAACAATCTGATGAGATTTTTGATAATATAGTTTTTAAAAATATTGAATTTCCGCACAATGAAGTTGTAAATAATAAAAATACTACGTATAGAATTTTGAATAGCGACAGTTCATACGATTTGCATGATGATAATAATTTTATATCGAATTGTTCATTGAATTGTAAAAGTGTCGTCGTAGATACTATCAATGTGCAACAACTAGACCGAAATAACAGTCCATATAAATCTGATACTAATTTGCATGTTGAAAAATTAAATTTGCCGCCAGTTGCAGGTTGCGATCAATTTTCAGGTCGTATAAATATTTTAATGGATGAAGCAAATGATTCCGATTATTCCGATTCGTCTTCTGAAATGCATGTGAATGAGAACGACGATTTTTTTGATAATAATGATTTTAAAATAAACGACGACGATGTTTTGCTTTCAGATCATGTAAATATCACAGACAACAATAATAGTATATCCACCAAACACGTTAGCGATTTGGATTCTCAACCTTTAAACGAAATAATACATCAAAACATAGTTCATTCTGACTCATCAGATAGTTTCAATATTATTAGAAATTTGTTTTCACAAGATACAGATATTGGATCTTTCGATATAGTTGTTGTACAAAATTCTAACGAATGTTCTGAAGAGGAGTGTCAAAAACTTGAGACAGATTGCTCTGATAGTAATGAGTTTGATGAGGAAGTTTCTTTTATAGCACCTGTACCACCTATTAGGAAAAGAAAAAATAAGAAGAAAAATTATATTCCGCATTTTATGCCTTCACCTCCAGAAAGATATAAAAGAAAAAAAAAGAAAAATAAGCAACGAGATACGGATTTTTTTGATGATAATTGATAATATATAGATTTTGTATATTTAATGTATGTGTAATTATATATACAGACTGGTGACGACGAAAAGTTTGTATTTTTTTTATTATTTAATATTTGAAGATAAATTCATTCTAGGATAAGTTCAATATTGTTTTTTCTGATATTTTCACAATGATGGATGATGATTGCCCGTTAGCAACGGACATGTAAGGTAATTTTTATTTTTATTGCTGATGAAGTGGATTTATTTAATCGATTTGAGTGTGCGTGCTAACCAAACATGTCCGTTGTATACTTATTAGGTGTATATTAATAACAATTATATTATTAACTTTCTGTAGGAGTTGAAAAAATCTGATATATTTTGTAATTATGGCATTTGCATGATGTTTTTAAATACAAGTAATCATTAATGATTTTCATACTTTATTTTAGCAATTTTTTATATTGTTTTTATTTTGTGACGCAACGTACTTATATTTTAAAATTGCCATTTATTTTTTACTTTACGGTAATGAATTTTATTTTCTGTTTGTAGTATAAGAAAAATTATTACATTTTTTTAAATCAATAATTAGGGAATGTAATAAAAATATTTGAATTATGGATTTGCTTTCTATATTATTAACGTTAATTAAGTTACTCGACTATTTAAGCATTTTATGTCGTATACCATATATATTATGATTCTTATTGATTATCTAAAACATTAATTTGTTTTATTATAAGCCAAATGTGAATAAATATTATTGTATGTATTAATTTTTTAATTTAATACATCTTTAAAATTAAATTTTTAAATTTACAAATTGATATTCTATAAGCAAATGCTGCGTAAAATCTTTTGTTATGCAGTAATTGGTTATTTTAAATATATTAAATTTATTGATAAGATAGTTTAATTATTATTAAGTTGAAACGAAAAAGATACCAGAAATAATTAAATATTTTTATAATATTATGTAAGGCGACAACTATTTGTATGCTTTTTAATAAGCAATAACATTGTGAACATGAATGGTTTTATATAGTATATAAACATTGTATTATAATTAAATGTATTATTAATTACACATACATATTTATATACAGCTTTATGATATTTAAATATAAATGGCATTTGATGTAGTATATTAAGCGATTTAAAAAAAGTTCTTATGTGCTTTAATTAAACGAAATATGCTATTGAATTTTATTTGTTTGAAAATAAACTATTATATATTATAATAATATTAATATTTTATTTGTAGGTTGCCTCTGATGAAGAATCTAGTTCTAAAGATTCCGAAGCTGCGAATTCAGCAACTGAAGTATCCACTGACAGTGAATTTGCTCATGACGATCCAACACCGACTCGGGAGTTGCCTGCAATAACTTTCAGTGATGAATTTGTATGCAGAACTCGCGGTAACTACTCCAAACAGGCTGAAATGAAAAAATTAATCGAATGCAATTCTAAAACAAAAAAGAAAAAACCAATACCACAAATTAAAGAGAATAAAATAAATGATTTTACCAAAGTTCATGTAAAAACTAAATTTATTGTTAATGGAAATACTGAAAAAAAAGAGAAAGAAAACACTGGTATTCATTTAGAACTTCAAAATATTGGTTCATATGAAACTAAAGCACCAGTAATTGTACCACGTATTGGTGATTATCTTTTAAGCAGAACTCAAAGTACTAGCGGTATAGCTACAAAACGTGCATTAGAGCTTAAAAAACAATATCTTCTGGGTCCTCAGGCCAGTGTTGGACTTCAAAAATCTGATTCGGCATCTCAGTTAGATACAAAGTTGAAAAATTTCCATAGCAATATATCTGAATGTCAAAAACTATTAAATCCTGCAAAAGATATTAGTCCTTCAATGCAAGCATTTTTAGAAAATTCTTCAAAACGAAACGGTGGTCTTCTTTCCCCAACAAATATGAATCTGTTGCCAATTAATAATTTTGATATAAATTCAGGCAAGAAATTTTCTTTGTTTAATTTTACTAATAACATAATTAGTGATAATAGTAATAATACATCCATAATGAAAACTGAGAATCCAGTAGAAAGTTGTAATTTAACTTCAATACAATTAACAACAATGCCTACTATTGATCGAAAGAACTCTAATAGCGATATATTGGGTTTTAATATTGATAAACAACAATCTGCTCCAAAAATTGAAACAAAAGAAGTAATTATAGAAACTGAAGTTGTTAAACAGTCTCAAAGTCCTGTTTTAGAGACATCTATTATGGTACCAAATATTCGATGGAAAAAAAGTAAGGATGAAGAATTTTCAGGCACTGATATGGAATCTGATTCTTTAATAAGTACAGATTCTTCAAGTGAAGATCAATCAATCAAAGATAATGGACAGGACAGTATAGCCATACCACGTTTAGAGATTAGAAAACCATGTGGTGAAGTTATGCAGTTAGATAGTTTGATGATTGTAGATGGAAAATATATCGGTTCTCAAGAATCTGAAGAAGAAAATCCAGAACCTATTCCAAATTCATGGTTAAATAGTAATATAAGTAATAATAATGATAGCAATGACGGTCAAGTATTAGAAACAGTTAATACAGAAATAAACACGGATAATTTAAAGCTTGTTACGTGTGAGGATTTAGTAAAATCTGATGGACATGCTAGTCCTAATTCAGATTCGGGAAATGATATAACAGCATTTTTTACTGATAATGAGCCTTTAGATTGGGCTGTAGATGGATCTGCTATCGATATTGACTGTAATCCCAATGTTACAGGACAACGTCATAATCGAAAACAACAGGTATTCTTACAAGGTGATTTTGATGGCAGTGAGCATGTTTGTGGAAAAGGTTCTGAAAAAAAGTTAGATGCATCATCATCAAACATTCTCGTTTGTGATCATTCTGATATAGATTTTATGGATACTGGATCTGAAGAGAGTTTGATAGAAAATATAACAACATCTAAAAATAGAGAATCGCTTGTTAATAGAGGTTTTGTAGAATTTGTAGAAGTTGGCATGGATAATTCCGTAATTAGTCCTATAACACCTCAAATTATAGAAGCAGTTAATCATCACTGTGATTCTCCTGTTAATGATAGATCAATGGATTTTATAGAACAAGGTGCTTGTGTTTTGAATAATGACACATATTTGAAAAATATTGTTAAAGAAGCTGTATTTGATAAACATTCAGATCGTAATGATACTACACAATTTATTTTAAAGAAAAATACCGATTTCAACAGTAATAATAATGATGAAATTGTATCAGTAAATAGCGAGAATATTAATATTAATAGTGATGTTATTAAAAAAATAGAAACTGTTGTAAATGATAATGAAATAAAGCCAATCGTAGAAAATAAAAATGATAACAATACAAACAACGAATTTGAATCAAAAACTGATAGTAAAAGTTCAAATAAAAGTATCATGGAGGATTTATCCAGAAACACTTCAGATTCAAGCGATGTACGCAATAAGAAGTCTTGTAATTCACCCAAAACCTCTCGAAAATTGGAAGAAATAACTAAAGAAAAAGTAAAACAAAAAGATGTAATACATCAACTTGTCATGGACAGAATGTCGAAATCTTCTAATGCTTCAGAAAAGCGTTTAAATAGAAGATCTAGAAGTTCAATAAATCCTGAATCATTTGGAAAGAGATTCAACTTGTCTATATCTAATACTGAAAGTGATAAGTTAAATTGTAATGAAATTAATTTTAACAGTATCAACAGTAGTATTAAAGATCAGATGAGTAGAAGTGATGTGAAATTAAAACGTTTAAATGATGAAAATGTAGACAATAATTTAGATTTTAGTTCTTTTTTGCAAAAAAATAACTCATCTTGTATATCATCTAATGGAAAATCGAAACCAAAGTATCCTAATAATTCAGAAGCATTCTCATTACCAGATTTACCTCAAGCAGTTCGTCGCGAATATAATACGAATAATATATCGAAAAATTTTAATTCGAATGCTATTACGTCTGATACGAATGATTCGTCCGAAAAGAAAAATCTCTCGAAAGAAAATTACGATATGCCTATTTGTCATCCTACAGGAATAGTACCTGGATTTAGGCAATTGTCATTGGATGATTGCTCTGGAAAGTTAGTGCAAGACGTAAAATCGCTGAGGAAGACAGACTCGTGTTCAAACGCTGATATGATGAATATACAATCAATGTCTTATAATAATTTATATTCCAATGATTGTGGCTCCTTCGGTTCAGATAATATAAATAAAAAAAATAAACAAAGGGATAGCGAAAGAAGAAAGAGTATTATCAAGACTGTTTCGGATTTCTTCAAAAGACGCGATTCTACAGGTCAACTTAGTAATATCTTTGGTGAAAAGAAGAATCGTTTACAAAAAGATAAATATAAATCAAAGGTGAGAAACTTTTTATTTTTGTGTTCGATATTTAATTTACATAATTTTGATTATTCCTATATAATACTAGTTGAGTCAGTCTTATCTAATATTACAAGAGTAAATTGAATCTGAAATATTTTATTATTACAAATGTTTAATATTTTGATATTAATTTATGAGTAAGAGTTTTTATGCTCTATTCGTACGCATTTTGTAAAAGACGTTACACGCTAAACAAATTTTTGCATGTACTCGTATTACAGTCTTGTCATAATTATTATCAATTCTTATTTTTTTACGCTCTTTTTCATCTATTATCGAAACCTTTGTGCAGGAAATGCATGATATAAAATAAATGTTTTTTGAGGTAATCTGAAAATTCGTATATTAAATTATGCAATTAAAAATTTCTTTTTGTTATATACCAATGATGTAAGTTATTTATAAATAGTTAAAAAAGAATTATTATACTATTAACAATATACAATGGGTATAAGATTTTAATTAGATGTGAACACTCTTTACAATTTTATATAATTTTGAAAAAATTCATATAATTTTCAAATTAAGAGACCTAACCTGTATTATAATTTTATGTAACACTAAAATTTTACTATATTTAGAACATTATTTTTGTGCTTTAACAAGTTATTCACCAAACATCATGCACCAAAATCATTTTGCAATTTATATCATATAAAGGTTTTGTGAATATTCGATATCTGTTAGTTTCCTTTTATAAGCCAACAGATTTAATAGAATTTATTTTTTAATTTCAGTCCTGCTATAATTTGGATTATACTGATAAACTAGTAAGGATCATTCATTTGTTTTAGCATGCTTGAATTTTATTTTGTTTTCCGTTGTGTGTTATGCAAATTTTTATTTTCTTATATTGTCCTGTTTTTTTGTCATTAAAAAGAAAATAATTGCATATTGGTGTTTTTCTCCTGCGGATTTATCCTATATGTTAAACGAATACCCTTTTTATGGTTCTTTATTATCACCAAATTTCTGTTGTAATCACGTTTTTCATGATATCAATATTTTATCGTGTTTGTTTTCATCATTTTTTTGCTACTTTTTTTTTATTTTCTCAATTGTGTTGTAATAAATCGCATGAAGATATTGTGTGATTATTGTTTTATGTCATTAAATAATACTTATAGTAATGTCATCTGTCTTATTTTAGTACTTTTTAATTAAAATAAAATAAAATAAATTGATTATGTAACTAATATATATATATATATATATATATATATATATATATATATATATATATATATATATATATATACATATATATATATATATATATATATACATATATATATATATATATATATATATATATATATATATATATATATATATATATATATATATAATAATAATAATTTTTATTTGTTGATTTTTTAGGAACAAGGTAATTCTGAAGGAGTAGCTGGAAATCCGACATCAGATGAAGAAACACCGCCACCAATACCTCCTTTACCTACAAATATCGGTCAATTTTCAGGTATGTTTTTTTGTCATTTTGATTGCTTAATTAATACATTTGAATTGATATTGATTTGACATTTAATTCTTAGGAGAAACTGATAAAAGTAAAGAATCAACATCTGAGCAGTCCAGAAATCCTTGTCTTCTTGCTTTCGAGAGGTGAGTTAGTTGTGATAGATGTTTAAAGTTAAACATATCATTTTAACAATTTGCTAAAATTTTATATAGGGCTCCCGTACTTATTTTTATTTTGCATCAATGTTATTAAACACTATATATGCATGAAATATATGTGATAAAAATATTTTCATGTTTCACAAGCTTTTTTTCTATAAAAATAATATTCCTATTTAATTCTTTATATATATATATATATATATATATATATATATATATATATATATATATATATATATATATATATATATATATATATATATATATGTGTATGTATGAATTTTTATTAGCTTAGCTTTTTTTATATTATTTATTGAAACGCACAAACGACTAAAATATTGTAATGTTAAGTTAGTAATGATGATATATGAATGTATGTGGGGAATTGTAACGAAAGTTGGTCCACGTGGACAGGGAAACTAGTGTGTGACTACTAGTTGTGGTCCTCAGAGTCTACAGATTTGGTGTCACGGTCATATACGGTGCCCTTTAGGTGCAAAAGCGAAAGACGAATAGAGAAAGTGAACCTTGTATGCTCGCGTTTATATATGATTGTTTTGGCCTAATGATGTCAACGGCCGCTACAGTATTTATTATATTTTTCAAAAAACTTCTTTTTGCAGATATCTATGAACTATTTAAAAACCTAGATTATAAAACAGATTCATATGTATCATTCTTTTTAGTTTTTTTTAATTACATAAACGTTTGGTATGTTTTCAGAGAATTTATTTAATTGAATTTTGTTTTATTTTTGTGTTTATGGATCAATTTTTAAAATATTATTCGTTTTTATTTTGATTAAAAAATGAAATAAAAAGAAAGATCGATATTAACCACTTTTGGTAGTATTTTTTGTTTAAAGATTTTTGTTTTATTAATTTTTATGTTTATGTATATTTTTTAAATAGACACGAAAGAATAAAGAAAATACGGTGCAATATAAAGACACTCGAGACCAAAGAGTCTGAAATTAAGGAACGTTATGATGAATTAGTTTCATCGATAAGAAAACGAAACACATATCCAAATAGACAAGAAATGTTACTTTTAACCAATTATAAAAGACAATTAAGGATCGTTCAGTTTCAACATAAAGTGGAAAATTTCTTGGTAGAAGATCTCCTACTCGAGGACAAATATTACGAGTTACGTCTAAAATCAATGAAATCAATGCACACAAGTACGTTTTTGTTCAGTTTCAAAATAGTTGTTTTTATTTTATTTTATTTTAAATTAACGCCATTTGTTTATTTTCTCCTATTTACTTTTGTTTTCTTAAGCCTAATTAGGTGATTTTTTTTGTTTTTTTTTATATAGGGTTATTTAAATTAATTTTGTGGATGGTGTAATGTTTTCTATACTAATTTTGTGATGTAAATATTTCGCAAAAGCATTAATATATAATATACCTTGCACAATCTATTTTCTATTCTTTAATTTTTTTGACTCAGATTTTGCTTTTTATTGTAAACTGCAATTTAAACACCAACGATGTATTCTTTTGAAAAGGCTTTTGATAATAAAAATACAACATATAACCTTATTTTTTTCTTAATTTAATTAAAATAGTTTTGTAATTGTGAATATTAACAATTAACTAATATATTTTTATTTTATTTTAAAGATTATATTACCCAATTTTATTCACCATCACTTACTTTTCAATTGGATACTTTGTGTGTCAATAAATTCATTCTTGGTTTCATTTTCTTATTATAAATCTAATATAAATTTCAACCATTAGTAATTAATGTTAATATTTATATATTAACTATAGTGCTTAGTAATAATTTTTTTATTGAACGAAAATATCCATATAAATCTTTCTTGACATGTATTCAATTAGTATTAGAAATATAATAGTAATAAATGCAATATCTGTTTGATGATAATTTTAAGAATTTCCTCATTTTCGTTTTTCATCATTATTGCATACATTTTTACTTTATTTTCATTATTACAACTTATTTTATGTTTATAGTAATTGGAGTATTTTTTATTAAAATTATGCAATTATATTTTTGTTATAAATATATTATTATAGAACGGGAATCGAGCACAACCAAATTAATAAATAAAGATATGATGGATATAGTTAATAATAGAAGAATATTAGGGGAAAAATTAAGAGAAATAACAGTTAGGTATGTATTTGTTGTTTAATCAATTGTATTTTTTTTACCTGTTAGTTGATATTTATAAAATTTTATATATTTTCAGATATCACTCAAAGGAAGCAGAAGACGATGTATCAATGCACGAGTTATCATCTAAAGACTCTTTCGATGGTTTATGTAAATAAGCTTGATTGTAAAATAAAAGACATTCAATTTGTATCTGAGATGTGTAAAATTCAAATTGTAACAAATAATTAATCTTATCTATTTGTAACACTTAGAATGTACTTCAAAATGATACATAAATTATTTATATACGCTAATATTAGCTTCAAAACTCTCTCTTCTCACTTACACACACCCGCTTGCACACACAGACACTCGCGCACACATACATACACACCACACACACACACACACACACACACACACAGAGAGAGAGAGAGAGATACATACATACATATGTATTTTTCTGAGTAATTTCAGAAAATATTAATGTAAGGTTTGCTTTATTCTCATATTGTGATATTTCTGTAAGAAAAATGATAACTTTATTATATTGTACTTAACATTTTAGATAAGATATTGGATTCATTTTAAATTTCAAAGGCAATATGATATTTTTTTGTTTATATGTGAATTTACTTTTTTAAAATTAACATTCTAATTTCGATTCTGTTCCAGTTGAATATTTTCACTTGTTTTGATTATATATATATATATATATATATATATATATATATATATATATATATATATATATATATATATATATATATATATATAATCATAATTCTAGATGAGTAATTCAATAATTACAATTACAATAATGTAACAGTCACAAAGCAAAAGCATTTTTAAAATATTAGATAAAGTACGTGTCAATTCTTAGTGATGAATTTTCGCCTAATACAATTTTGATTAATTGCAGTGTTACAAATTACTAGGTATATAATGGATTACAATTAAAATATTTCTATTTATTCATAATTTTATTGAGTAAATTAATGTGCAATATGAGGATTTATCATACTTTATTATTTGAAGGCCAGGATTGAAATATTAGTTTTGACAATCATAATTACTACAATCATGTTACAAGTGCAAATTTTTAAAATAAAATAATGTCAATAGCAATAATAATATCAATAATAATGTCTCTTATCTTGATCTCTGATTTTGTTGGATAGTCTTAAATGTCCATTTTTTACTCATAAACGTTATGTTTTAAATAAATTTTCAATTCAATATAACTTCTATAACCATTTGTTTTGTTTATAGACTTTTTGATGTTGATTTAGATTAAATATTTTACTATAATTAGAGGCATCTCTATCTCAACTTTGATAAAATAAAGTACTCTAATTTGAAAGCAATCTATAATATAATGAGATATTTATTATAGATTGTGTAACTTATAATCTGAAGAGTATTTTAGTTATTTACTTTTTTCTTGTAGGAAATATTTGATGTGTTATTACGGATTCCAAAATTTAAGTTTTTTTTTATTAATATATGTTATATTTTTTTTCTAATTTATTGATTTCCAAACATTTCCTCAAGTTTTAGTAAAATAATTGTGCACAAATATTTATGTATATATATATATATATATATATATATATATATATATATATATATATATATATATATATATTTTAAAGTTGGAAATATAATATTTAGTTTATTAATATCTAACTAAATTTAAAAATATTTTGTATTATTTATACATACTAAAAGAGCGTATTGAATATATTGTTTCATGTTTAAAGACGCTTAATTATTAGAGGCTCACAGGGCATGCTTACTATAAATGTAAGTTGATACCTCAATTAAACGAATTGCAAATTACATTTTTTTTTATTCTTAACTTTCTATATGCTATTTTTTTAATATATTTTTAATAACATTAAATCGCCATTTGTGTTTTAAGTTCAATGATTTTTTATAGTCACACTGGTATTATTTAAAATTGAAAAACAGATTCCCAATTTACTTTCATTTAAAATAAAGAAATTTCAAACGACAAATATGATTCAAACAAAATTAAATTTGGCATGCTACTCAAAAATCACTAGAAGACTGATTTATTTTTTTCAATAAAAGATAGTTTATTAAAATGAAAAAAGGCATTTTTTTTTCTATTAAAAATTATTATTTTTAAATTGAAACATTTTTCATAATTATTTTTGAATAGTATGGTAATTAATTTAATTTGTCTTATTATAATCTAAGGAGGGTTACTTTCTTTATTTTATAATTTACGCACATTTTTACAGGACAAAATCAAGAATAGTTCATTTTTGGGTGGATTTTTTTGGAATTTTTCAAAGAACTTTTTTTAATTCTCGATTTATGCAATTTCTTTTGCGTTTTTTTTTTAATTTCCCTTCACTATTAAAGGCTTTTGCAGTATTATTAATTGAATTATTCTTGCATGTAATTTTTATAAGAAATTTAGTTTTTTTCTTTATTTTTACTTTAGAAAGTAATTTTTATTTAGTCATAACTGTGCTCAAAAATATTTCTTAATAGTTTAATGAATTATTTTTCTCTTTAATTTATATTATATTTACCAAAAGAAAAGAAATGCTACGTAGTTACGTTACGTTCATAAAAATATTTTTATAATATATATATAATTTATTTCATCTTAAATATGGTTTTGGTACAATTGAAATAAATAATAAACCTATAATTTTTCATTTTTGAATTACTGCTACAAGTAGTTGAGATGAATTTAATATTTTCATGTATATTATCATATATAAATTTAAATTTTCAAATAGGATGCGTAATTAAATATACATTAATTAATCATTTTCGAGAAGTGGGAGTTAAATAATAAAATGTTGAGTTCAATTTTAGTGCTTTCAAATTTATTTTACAAACAAATTTACGCTATGACGAAATTATTGAAGACAATCTTTATTGATTCGTTTATATTTGTCACAAAATTATTGATTTTTTGGTTTAATGTTAAGAATTATAATGTGATTAATCAGGTGAAATGATTTTTTATATTAATAATACATATATGTGATTTAACTGATTTTTTTAAAGGATATCGATTTAACCTTTAGGATAGATTAAATCGATACTAATAGGATATAAAAAACCACAAATGTTGGAGTAGAACGAAGAATATGTTTAAATATTTCTAATATTATCTTTTTATCACGATTAAAATGTTTTGACACGGTTTCTCTTTATATTTTTCCATCGCATGATGTTAATTGTAAAAATAAAATGAATATATGTGTGTGCATTATTTCTTTTTCATATATTTGATACTTTTTAAAATTGTCATATATGATAATTGAAATAAATATGTGCAACATTTTTAATATATTTTAATGTCTTTTGAATATGTATTTATATTTATAAAATTAATTGATTCATTCGCTTTCTTTTCATAAATATAATGTATTCATGGCAATACTTACAAAATCGTATCCATAATTCTGTTCTTGGTTATGATAAATAGAATTATTGTGATAGTTTGGTCTATTTGTAATATATATATATATATATATATATATATATATATATATATATATATATATATATATATATATATATGCTATTTTCACTAATTGTAAAGTGTTATTCAATGTAGCCATATTGCTTGCATATCATTTGGTGAAATAAATAGATATAGCTATATATATATATATATATATATATATATATATATATATATATATATATATATATATATATATATCACTTTAACTTACATATATAACTTTATTTTCGTATGTGGAAAAAATTACTGTTGTTGGGAGAGATAGTAATATTGTAAATGTGTATATATGACGAAGTACATAAATAAATATTTATGTTTGACGAAGGTGAAAATATTTTGAGATTAAGAAAGAAGAGAAAAAGAAATATTTTTCTGCAACTCTCCATTGATAATCTTGTAATTTTAATTATTACATTTAAAAAAAACTAGCGCTTTTTTTAATCATAAATAAAATATATTTAATTATTCGTTGTCGTTATATATGATTTTCAGTTTTATGTGTTTATTTATGATTATCTGAAATGTGTTTGATTTAATTAAAATATGTTATTGTTAATTATCTTTTCTGTAGTAAAATTGTATCTACATACATATAAAAAATGATAGTCTATTTTTAATATGGTTCCCACGTGCGTGTTGGCGTATGTAGAATAATTTAATGTTTTTTTTAAATTTGTGAATTATTTTTAGTATTTTTTTTTTCAAAATATGGTATTTGCTGATGTTTTGATTCTTTTGCTGAAATCTAGTCCAGATATTCAATGTATTGTTTAGTTTTTTAATGACTAAAAATATTTATAAACAATATGTAAATATACTAAATTTAATAAATACCATTTATTAAAGCAGTTTAGTTTTATTTTCATATTTTAATTGTGCTCTTGAAGGTTACCATTATTTAAATGATGAAATCAGTTAAAAAATTCCTTATATTATTAATTTTGCGCTGATGGCTTGAAGAAATTTTATATTAAAGTAATAAAAGATTTTATAATTCTTGTTTCGTAGTTTTTACCAAGTTTTTTCGTGAGATTCAGTTTTATATTTAATGACAGCAGTTTTTTTCTACTTTGACTAAAAAGTTTATTTGCATTTTTGATTCTAGAGGTCGAAACCTAACTAATTTTCATTATATCTTGTCCAAAAGCATAAAAAACAACAAAATGTAGTGTCTCCTTTTGTTGCTAATATCTTTTTGATTAGACCAAATCTTTGTTTGTATTATGAGTATTTTTTTCCAATAACAATTTCTAATATCTATTTCTACTATAAAGCAAGAAAGTTTTTAAACTGATTTTAGGCGATTGAAGCAATTTTCGTATAGTCATAGTCTGATTCACACAGTCCGCTTGTAATCAATAATAGGATTAAAAGATTTTTATTAAAAAAAAACAGTATTAGGGTACATAAAAATTTATTTCTTTAATAGATGTAATATAATTTTTGGTCAGATATATCTTGATCATATATAATTTATGATATACGTAGAATAGGTTAAAAATGTGGTTCAATTTTTAATCAGTTTTATAATAGCCAATATATTATAATTTATATTTGTTTACAATTACAATATGAGAAAGAAATTACATATTGTTACGATTTTTTCAGATACGATTTCTATTTTTCTTTTATAGAAATGCCTTAAAATTTTGTTTCTGTTTAAAAATTGGACCATTTTTTCAGCCTTTCACATGTAAATCAATATATGTATAGTAACAATTTTCTTATAAATTAATTTTTGGTCATTTTATCACATTTACTAGAATTTTTATAATTTGAAATAATAAATAAAATTATTTTTTAACATGGCAAAAAAAATTCTTGACGTATTCTAAAAATATAATGGTTGTTGAAATAGACCACTAATAAATGGTCCAATGGTTGGCAAATAGACCAATAGCATGTGAAAATAAACGCAATCTCAAAAAAAATGCTGGATTTGTTGAGTACTTTAAAATAATTTTAGAATCATCAAAAAATAATAGAAAAACTATGAATATAAATGTGACAAAATGAACAAAAACGAAGAAAAATATTCAATACATTTAATTTCATATTTATCACACATATAATAGCATATTATAATATAACTTTTTTTTAAATATTACATTTCCAATTCCTCAGATTTTTCGAATTTTTTTAAAATTATCTTTTTCAACATTTCATAATACATATAATTTTAATACATTCAATATCATTATACTTTTTCTATTTCTTTTTTTAAACAACAAATTTTGATATAATGAAAATTTTAATGACATTTTAAATACGATTCATTTGCGAATCTACATTGAATTTTTTTTTTCCAGAAAAACATTTATAATTTTTTGATGATGAAATCACAATGGTTACATTGAATTTTAGACAACACATAACACTGAGTACGAATAATTTTTATTCTGTTGATTATAATACGATTATTGAAACACCGATAACTGAACATTTATTTAATTATTATATGTTGCATAAACTTTTTAGAAAATGATGGAACAATTAGATAATAAAATTATTGCTGTTTTGAAATTTAAGACTTTTTGCATTATAATTTTAATCATTATGGATCTTCATTAAAATTTTCGTAATGCAAGTTATATAATCAAAAATTTTGAAAACATTTATGCTAATGAAACATTTTAATATTCATTTATAATTTTTAATACCTGATGCTAAGTCTACTCATCTAAACTTTTTTATAATTTTATATATCCAAATTTAATTACTTATAATAGAAATAATATTGTGTTGTAAATTGATATTATCCATCATTTTCTAAACGTCCGCAAACTATTGAAGTTATATGTAGTAAATAGTGCATATATTATTGTAAAATTAGATAAAACATTGTGAGTAATTATCGCGACACTTTTTCATGTTGCCTATAAAGGTCAGATCTGATCTACGACTTTTAAACATCACACGACGCATTACAATTTCATATAATGATTCAATCTAAAAACAATCTCTGAACACACCATCAATTAATTATATAATTTTATATAGATGGTAAGAAATTAAACTGTAACAAGATGACAAAACTACTATCAGCAATGTTAACACTTTTGGGCCATTTTAACTAGTCGTCGGCAACCGGGTCTTTGTCAATCTTTCTTTTTTTTTTGGGTCATTAAAATATGTGAACCCCAAACTCACATTGTTAAGATTATAATATATTTCATAATGATTACATCGATTGACATCAAGAAATAACACCGATACAATGATGATTAATTATATTGTATGATTTGACATAGTATATGTTAATACAGAGGGACATATATAATTAAAATAATGAGTTACTCATTTGAAATTTATCAATTTTACTGTTTGACAATATACATTTAAAGCGAAAGTAAGAAAACATCGCGGTTATTGTAATATAACAGATATAATAATGCGCAAATTAATATTGTTAAGCAAACTTTTTTTCTGGATTATTAAATTATATTGGAAATTTATCATATTTTTAATTGTAATGATATTGATAACTTGAATATTATTTTATTTTTGTAAGAAAAAGATACACATATGTGAAATTTAACATCGAACATCAATAAATTGGATTTTTTTTAATATATTGTAATAAATATCGAATACACATCAATAAAATGAAAATTTATTCACTATTACTAAAAAATTTAATTCTTCAATGAAATCATTTTCAAACGAAGCAGTGATATATTGTGTCATATATTTTTTTTTTATTGATCGTTATTATGTCACTGTAATGATTGAAAATTAAAGGTGATGATAACCTTTTTCCAAAGGTAGTTAGTTACTGGGTTCATGTCATCTTTTAAATGTTGTCATAATTCGGGCAATGTTGTCATAATTGCCCATGTCAAATAAATATGAGTTAATACAATGTTTCTCATTGCGATGTTTGTTTTATCATTTGAAATCGTATGTAAATCAGTGAAGGCATTTTTTTTTCACTGTAACTCTAATGTAAGTGTCGAGTTCAGCAGACTTTTTTCATACATTTATATATATATATATGTATATGAGTGTATAATATTGATATTTTAATTGACATCTCGTTAATTTAATTAAAGTAATGCTTGTTTTTAAAGCATGCTAATATTTTTTTTAAATATTTTAGTCGAAATTGTTGTAATCACGTCTTTTGTTTGATTAACAAATTAGATGACTTGGTATTAACAATGAAAAATGGCAATATAGCATTTATTTATATCAATCTTTTTATAAGGATGTTCATTATATTTTATGTTGTAAAGTAACAACCATCTATAATTCTCATACATTAATAATGTAATTATTTTATTAACGTGTGTATGTGTTATGCACTCGATGTTCTATGTTATGTTAAGACATATTTGAGAAGTACTGTATGATTTAAATTGTATATGCAATTATATACTATTTAGTATGGAGTTGGTCATATTTGATTATATAAATAATAATATATTTTTTATCCAAAAATTACAAATTTTGTTATCTGCATGTATATATATATATATATATATATATATATATATATATATATATATATATATATATATATATATAATTTTAATTTACTTATGAAGTCAAAAAGGATTATTAAAATAAATAAATTTCTATTACTTTTTTTTGATGATAATTGAAAAATAAATTGTTAATTTCGATTATCACGTAAAAGCCACGCGAATACTTTCTTTTTACGGCATCAGTATAAAAATATTTTAATTATATTTAATGTCGAATTTTTCTAAATTTTTTTAAAATCGTGTTGTCAAACATTTTCTGAACACGACGATCGAATAAAATAAAAAAATACAATCGCGTGTTGAATGATGTAAAATTCTTAGTCGCTTTGATCTGGAATGTATTTTTCAGTTTCAGGACTGGTGCTGTCCGAATCTGGCTGTGATCTGTTCATATAATAATAATAAAATCGAATTATGTATTACGTTTTCATAAAAATATATATAACAATGGTTAATTCTTACGTGGATGGCAAAGTTAAATAATTGGTTGAAATGTGTACATTTATAGCTTCGTTTGTTTCAACGCCGGAAGCTTCTTCCATTGGACACGGAGTCAATGTTGGAATCTTTACTGAAGACTGACAGTAAAAATTCGTTTTATTGAATTATATTTAGATCTAAATATGATTTTATTTTTGTATGTAAATTACCTTATCGTATTTTTGACCTGTTTGTAGCAGATTTGTTGGGCTGTTGTCTCTTGAAATGTGTTTACTTTTAACAAGGGGACTTTTATTAGATGAAGAAATTGCAATACTTCGTTTCAGCGATGCTCTGTAAAATTCAATATAAAATAATATGCTTTCCTATAAAATACTATATAAATAAAATTTCCAAGATCGTCTGCGAATGTTGCTTTTAAGAGAAATTATATATTTTTATTTTTATTTCATATTCATAAAATTAAAAAAACAACATATTTTATTTTAATACTCACCAATGCAAGTAAATTTAATTTGTGCTATTTAAATATTAATGTTAAATAAATACCTTGGACACGGTGGCGGATAACTTATACCCCTGGTATCTGGTCCTAAAGCACCAGCAGTATGTCCAGCTCTTAGATACATTTGTCGACCAGATTCGTCAGGCAAATGCAACAACGGTACACTGAAAAGACACAAATCAATACAAAAGAAATTTAAATGTCAAAAATTTTCGTTTAATATGGAATACTTTTGAACAGATGGACTGATTTCAGCGGAAATCAGATCAGGCATGCTTTGCCTCAATATAGTAGATTGCATCGGTTGTACGCTTAATGTATTAGGTGCAACTTGTGCTATTTGCGGATGAATCGGTAAACGTTGACCAGGACTTCTAGGACGAAGTGAGATCTACAAAAATTTATGATAATTATATGCATATATTTATATATATTTACATTAAAGTGACAAAAAGTAAGATGAAATTGTAATTTAAAACTCGCGGGCATTAGGAAGGCAGGTAAATTGTAAAAAATTTTCTTAGGTTGGTAGGACTGTATAACATTTGCCAAGCGTCTGTTTGTCAAAAGGTTTAATTATCTCCAAGTTACACGTGTTTTTACAACTTTTGGTTCATCGCGACTTTTTTGACAAAAACTCGATTCATATAGTTCCGCAACCACCGTATTCACCCGATTTAGCTTCGTGCGACTTCTAGCTATTCAGCATACTCAAAAGGCCAATGGGATATATATATATATATATATATATATATATATATATATATATATATATTAACACGATTGAGGACATAAAAACTGAATCGAAGAACGTCTTGAAGGTTATACCGGAAAAAGATTATTCCAACTGTTTCGAGGACTGGAAAAAGCGTTGGCAAAAGTGCGTTTTATTAGACGGATATGAAATTGATTTGGGAGAATAAATAAAGAATTTACATTTTATGAACAAATTCACCTTGCTTTTTGATCACAGTATTATATAAATTAGGTAATGCTCGTTGAAATAAAAGAGAAATGAGATATTACTTTTTGATTGCATTCCGAATCAATATTGTCAGTGATTTGATTGGTCGAAGGATTCCATTCGTCACTACTCATTGAAATTGTGTATCGATCCATCGATGTATCAGCGCTTCCCATTCGTCTGGTCGGACCAACGCCTGATTCATTCATGTCATAAGATCCGCTATACAATATTTAGATCGATATATGCATATTGAATAAATTTATTCTAACACCATTCAGTAAATATAATAATATAGTACAATATAATACCTGTACGACTGTTGTAAACTGGATAAACGTGATCCTCTTGAGCTGTCACGGGATCTTCCCCTCATCCTACCCATTCTGATGTTTCTATTTCCTGTGGATGCTGTGCCAGCGTTCGATGCTACTGTCACGTAAAATGAAAAAATAAATAGCACTCGATTTGAACATATTCTAAGCTATTAGTTTTAAATATTCTTTGTCACCTTCGTATGTATCATGATCAGATGATGTAGATGCTCCATGAATCATTGTCAAAACTCGCTTATATGCAGCCTTATGTAATGCCAAATCGCCTTTTTCTGAGCGTACGACTTCCTATATTACAAATATAAATCATATATATATATATATATATATATATATATATATATATATATATATATATTTAAATTTATGTTATCTATATAATAGAAAACCTTTCGTTCAGTATCAGTATCAGAAGGAGAATCAGTATCAGTATCAAAAGGATATTGTTTAGGATGTTGATAATATTGACGAGCATATTCCACGGACAATTTTGCTTCCTCAATGGCGAACTTCCAGCTCTAAATCGATAAATAGCGATATAAATGTAAAAAAAAAGTAGTCATAAAATGATAACAATAAGAATGTTAAAATATAAATTTTAAACCTTCAGGGTGGGATTCAAAAAATTCTCCTTGCCGTTTCCGTTGATTTCAGTGAATGAAAAATAATTGATAGCAGTTTTGGTATCATCGACATAGACGAAATGCAATGCGACGATTTCCTCTTTGCCTTCTCGTATTTGAGTTGTGGGATACATAATTAATTTATCCACCATAAATTTTTGACTGTCAACAATATTAATAAAAAAAAATATCCGTTTAATTTAATATTTACATGCGAATTAAACAAATTAAACTTATCGATCCATTCGAAATAAAAAAAAAATTATATATTATTATGTAACAAGAAATCGAATATGATTAATATCTTTTTGATATACCGTATAACTCGATATGATACTTCGTCATCCATCTTTTTCCTTTTAGTCTGAGAGCAAACTAACAACATATCGGTGAGCAGAAAAGCTTTGATTTCTATCTGTAAAGTATAAATAAATAAATTGCTTTAAAAATCCATTCAAATAATATATATATATATATATATATATATATATAAAGTGTATAAAATGTACCCTGGTATCGTGACTGTCTTTCATTCGCAAATCACCCTGTAAAATTAAAACTCGTCTATGATTCGGATCGCAACCCGGTATAGGACCCTCAAGATTTAGATCTAGATGACATCGTAAATTCGGATTTATCTCTTCGTCTCTACTCTCCTGCGAATTGTGTAAAAGTTTATATATGTATATATATATATATATATATATATATATATATATATATATATATATATTCCTTTATATTATAAATAGGATCTATTTTCTCGGTTAAAATTCGATTCAACGTTCAGTTTATTAGTTCACATAGTTATTTTAGTACAGATTATATTTAAATTTGTTAATTGGAATGAAAATATTAGAAAGGCACGTGTTTATTTTTTACTTTTTAATAATAAAAATTAAAAAAAATCGATAAAATAACAACGATTCATGACATATTAAACTGAAATTTAATTTAACTATATTGCAAAACAAAGTGAATCTTACGAAAACATCGTATCCTTCAATTGAATTAATGATGTCGTTAACGATTTCGATGTCCTCTTTATAATTCATGCCCAGATCCACTCTGGCGACGCAATTCTTTAAAGTGCGAAGCATTTTCTTCATCGTGGTCCTTTCCGGTTCATAATCGGTCAGCGTATAGATCAATTTGTAAAGTAAACTGTATTTGGTCAATCTCTGCATAGGTTTGACCAGAATATCAGACAATTTCAATCTGAAAACGTTCATAAAACAAAATTGTAAAAATAAATTTCCGTCCTTTTGTCAGATATACAAAATAATAATAATAATAATAATAATAAATAACCTGTGGCATCCCTTTTTAGATTCGCACCATGCCAAATAGGCCGTGTATATTTCGCTAGACTCCATCATTTTCTTGCTGTAACCGGACGCCTTCTTTTGATCGTACACGAATTTTTCGTACGGTTTGAATAATTCGCGAAACGACATGACACCTTCGTACAAAAGTTGCGTGTTGAATCTATACAAAACGTACGAAACGTGCGTTTAGAAAAACGGTTGCTTTTTGAATGTTTTAAAAGTCTTAAAAAATAATAATAAATAAATAAAAAGAAAGAAAGAAAGATCTCACTTTCCGTTGCGTGCTATGGCATCCGCCATCACCGGATATAACGAATTTGCCCAATACGAAAGGTTCGCGTTTAATATTTCTGTTATATTGGAGAACAATTTCTTGAGATCGACTTCCATCATGATGCCATCTTGCTGTAAGGCATATGCGGCCGAATAAAACACCTGAAACAGTACACCGACCACTTCAGAGATATAAATTTATAAAAAAATTTGAGAAAATATGATCATTTGATTAGATCATAGCGAATAAAATAAACTATGATATTTTTATTTATACGTTAACAGCCGTTCTTATGTGTTGAATGTAAGAGGCTTCTGTAGATAACATTTCCAAGATTACACGTTGTCTATTAATTTCTCTTTCACTGAGATCTGAAAATTTATTAAAATTTTGAAATTGGTCGTGTCAAAGCAAGGAAATGATACAATTTTGCAGGCAATTAATTAATCATGTGTTTATATGATAAAAAAAATTAAACATATTTATTTTATTATTGAATTAAATCGTTAATTTTGAATTTAAATAAATATAAAAATTGTAGCTGTTTTTTAGACTTACTAGATATGTCAATGTGATTTTCCAATTTTGAATCGACCAATTGGAAAATCGCTTCGTCAGCGCACTTGGATAATTGCACAGGAGTGAAATTCGAAGGTAACGGTATTTCCTTATCCATGAGACTTAGCTTTTCCGACAAACGGTCCATTTTGTACGGATCAGTCTGACGGAGTCAAATATTATAATTAGATCAAATGCGATTCCATTCACGATCGTCGGTTATAACAATCGCCAATATCAATTTAGACATTTATCAAAACAACAATTATTCTATACAATACTCGATTGTCATATCCGACGATTCATTTATCATGAGAATCTTTGTACATTTTATTATACATACCTTGTTACGGAATAAAAATTGATTAAGTTTATGAGAGAATCCTTGGGATTTTTGTTCGCTAGAATTGCCCGGAGACGATGAACTTTTCAACCTGCTGCTGCCTTCGTCCGCCGATCGGAAGAGTCTAGATTTATTAGACGATTTAAATGCCTAAAATTGGAGTAAAATATTAATTATATTATTTGAAATAATTATAAATAAAAAAATATTTAAATAATATTTCTTATAAGAAGAAAACGTACTAGGAATGAATTTTTGCTCGTGAGTCCCACTTTCTTGGCTTTCTTATCTATAAAATAATGCGATAAATATATATTCGATTTATTTAATTTTAATTACATATGTATAATGTATATTATGTACCTTTTAAAGCTATAGTTTTTCCTGCTAAATGTCTCAAGTGTGTAAATTCAAATGGAACAATTGTATCGCACCCTTCCATTTCAACGACGTAATTATCTAATTTAACACCCTTCCCCAAAGTCGCTTCGAGAGTAGATCTACAAATTAATAAAATTAGTATTATGTTATAAGATTACGCTTTCAAAATATTGGAAAAATTCAAATATAAAATATATTATTTTAATAATATATTTTTACCTAAGTGTTGCATTTCCAACAGCCGGTATATATATGAAATTATCGAATATTTTTTTCTGCCTCAATAATTTCTTGTCAACTAATTTTGAGAAGTTAAAATTAGGCGGCAAGCGAAGTCGGAAGAACTCCCCCTGAGCACCCTGTTATAATAAAAATTAATTTAATAAGCTATAACAAAAATGTATAAAAAATTGAAATTTTCACTTTAACACCATAACGAGAAAACAATTTATAAAATTAAAATATAGAGTAAGCGACCTCTTAGCATTTGTTAAAAAAATATAATATATGTATTTAAGTTAATTATAATATTTAAGAATTTTTGATAGTTTATGTTAATTTATAAATATTATACAGAGACGTACAGTAAGACTATTTTAATAAATTTATATATATATATATATATATATATATATATATATATATATATATTACCTGACTGAAAGTGTGTCTCAATTTGTTGTATCTTCTGACGAAAGCTGAGTTTCGAGTTGTCGGTGCGGCAATATATTGAAGACATTCTAAACAGAGCGCAATCAAATAAAAAATACTAATAATTGAAATTTCATAAGACACAATAATAATATATTATATATTATATACATAAATATAAAAATAAATACGCATAATATAAATAAATCGCAAAATTGCCCAACATACATATTGTTATATATAAATATATATATATATAAAAAATAACGCACTTATATACAATCAACTACAAAAAAAATAAATCGCTCATAAAATATCATCGCTCGATAAATTGATCGCATAAATTTAAATCAAATATATGTTTATATATACGTATATTAAAATTAAATGTCTTACCTTTGGTGATATCCGGAGTTGAGAATGAATAATTTGTATTGAACATTTTTTCCAAATACAATATGGAATTATTCATATTTGTATCCGTGAAACGGTTGCTTTTATTCATTAAATTGTCCAAATTGCTCAGACTTCTTGAACGCAACTGCAACGAATAAAAAAAAATGTATATATATATATATATATATATATATATAAACTTAAATATATATATATAAACAAAAAATAAATAAATAAGTGAAAAACGCCATCGATAAATATTTAAATTCACGCAAAATTGTATTACATGTTTCTAGACATGTGAATAATAAAATTTATAAAATATTGCGAAATGTTTAAGAAATTCAGGTGTATTCGCGTTATAAATTCATATTTTTCATATAAATATATATATATATATATATATATATATATATATATATATATATATATATATATATATATATATATATATATATATATATATATATTAGAAAATATATACTGGATTACGTAGATATTTTCTCGTTTTATCAGTACGATATTTTATATTACTTTTGCGCACTTTTTCATTATAAGTGTATGTATGAGGGTTGTGTAAAAAAAATCTTTTTTTTTAATACTGCCGATGGTGTCATATAAAAATGCACCCTTCGCGTGAGAAGAATAATTTGTACACGCGGAAGAGTTAATAAAATAATTACATATTTAAAAAAAAAAAACATAATTCCGATAAACTAAAATTCGTAGCAATAAATATTGTACGAAATGACTGATGTTTATGATAAATATTGAAGATATACGATAGCTTCTAGATATTTGTTTACACGGTGCCAGATAAAAATGGTAAACAGGAATCGGTTTACACGAATACATTAACGTATATATATATATATATATATATATATATATATATATATATATATATATATGAGTGAATTTCTATTCGGATGCAAAACAAGAGTCGGGCCCGATGTGTTATACAATGTAGCGCCATATAAAATATAATGAGTGATTTTCGGTAGATTACAAGCGGTATTTAAAAGAAAGTTTCTAGGTATTTATTACATATTGTATATATGGAGTATGAATGGTGTTTATATGCAAAAATCGCAATATGCTCAATGATATAACCGAAAGAGATAGAATGAAAAAATATGCAATGTGATAGACAAAGTTAAATAAAAAATTGATATGATAATGTGTTGAATTATGTAGAAGAAATGATGAAAGTGGACAAAATATGTGTTAAATTGATATTCGCGTAAATATAAGAAAACGAAGGATAGACACATACGAGGTGTGGAATTAATTGGATGAGAAAGATATAATACAAGATAGGAATGAATGGAAAAAAAAACTTGGAGTTGTCTTCGTTTGACAGCGGACAGTATTATAGGCTGTAATGATGATAATGATAATTTTAATGCTGATAAAGTAGTGCACGTACGCCAATGGCGCGATGTTCTTTCTCGTTTATTATGTGTGCGAAATGAATTGTATAAAAGAATGGTTGGTCATGCCCTTCCTGATTTCATCGGCTTTACAACCTTCGGGGGATGGTAAATTCGCGGATAACAAAAGGTGTCAAAGGCGGTTAAGGGGTGAATAGGTGGGCGGTTGAAGTGGGCGGATTCGTAGGGTGGCACTGACATTTACTTTACACCCTATAAAATTTCATATAATAGAAACTGGATCTCTTGCCCTGATATATATATATATATATATATATATATATATATATATATATATATATATATATATATCAAAAGTTCGAATATCTAAATAATCTATAGATTATCTAATTTGCTACGACAAAGTTAAAAGAAAATATGTTTTTCGCTGTGACTAGTTTAAAAATTTTCTGTCATGCATGTTATAAATTACGACATATGTCCTTGCTTTATTGGTTTATATATATATATATATATATATATATATATATATATATATATATTACATAAGGTAGTTCAAAGATATGTTTGAGAAATGTTGCCTAGTTATATTTGTTGGTTTATTAAAGTATATTTTGCGCCCTTTGAGAATATACTATCTTTTTCTAATATTAAAAATCGATATAATATATTGCATTATGATATAATAAAACGTATGTAACTTTTAAAGTAAGGCAATTTAAAGATTTTATATAGAAATATTACATATATATATATATATATATATATATATATATATATATATATATATATATATATTAAAAAATACCACTTATAAGTCTTCATAATAATTTATTATTTTATTCAATTTTATTTATACTTTGTTAATTTCTATTTCAGTGCCCAATTATAAAATTTTCTTTAAAAATAAAAGACGAGAATTGTGTTTAATTTTATATATGTTACGTAATTATACAACAGATTTTTTAGATTAAATTATCGGTTTTTGTAAATTTCAAACGAGAAAATTGCAATTTATTATAGTTTGTTTTACATTTTTCCTTGAAAAAGCTATTTTATAGTTATTCAAATAAAATTTCTCTGTAATGAAATTGCATTACCGGAAAAATTGAAGGTGAAACGTGATTACAATATTAATTTTTTACAAAATTATTTCGATTGATTCTATGATTTTAAAATATATTTATGATAAAATTAAATATTCAGCAATTTTTTCCTGATAATGAAAAAAAGTTATATAAAAGATTAGTGAATTAGTTAATGACAAGAAACTCAAAAACAAAATAGACCTCAGCTCTCATAAAATTGTCGTATCATTGATTTATTTCACAATTTCAAATTCAAAATATGTTCTTGTCACATTTATCGCTACAATTTTGAGAGTTTTATTTTTATTTTCGAATGTCTGCGCGTCACGTTTACAATATTGAAAAATAAAATAAAAAAAAATATATGTAAAATATTTGATATGTATTAAATTATATGTAGTATCGAATACGGAACCAATTATTGTGCTCGATAGAGATGAAAATTGTTAGAAAAATATCGAGAAACAATTTTTCAAATACAAGACAGAATTATAAAATACCGTATGGTTATAAAATATAGAAAATTATAAAGGAATTTATATTTTATTTTAAAAGTATACTGGAAAATATCGTCAATCGGATAATTGAACAATCGTAATTTGAAGTTATAAAATGCAATATGATATAATTAAATCGTATATTTTGTATGACAAAATTAAATGACGCCAATAAATGATATAAAATATTCATTTTAACCGATTAAAGTTTCCACTTATATTATTTACGAGTGCTTAAACGTAGATAACGACGGCTATAGCCGTTATTCAGTCAAGGTGTTAAAAGTAAATTTTTATATATAGTTTAAGAAAAATCTACTTTTTTTAAAATTTTATTGAATAATAAATTTATATAATTTGTAATAAATAATATAAATTTATAATAACGAACGAGTGTAAAAACAATTATGACTGAAATCGAAATTTAATTCGATTCAAAGCATATATTAAAATTTGTATAAAACACTGATTTTTACTTACAATAAAGATATGATCGAATAATTTTGTATATAAGGATAATTAATATGTAATTAAAATTCAATAAATATATAATCATCTTATTGACAAATGATCGTCGATGACCTTAAAAATATGTCAATAATTTATATAATAATATATAGTATTTGGGTCACGTTCGTATTATCAGTGAAACGCATTACGGTTTAGTATTCGTAAATATATATATATATATATATATATATATATATATATGTATATATATATATATATATATATATATATATATATATATATATAGTATTAATCATTTTATTATGATCATATTAAATGTTAACGATCATATAATATCGTGTTAATGTCGTTAAGCAACGTTGTGTGCGATCAAAAGTTAAATATATATATATATATATATATATATATATATATATATATATTATATACTTGGCTTTTGTCATTTAAATCAAACCGTATAAATGGGATTATTTAATGCTTTGAATTTATATAATTATGCTGTAATATATATATATATATATATATATATATATATATATATATATATATATATATATATATTTAATATGAAAACGAATAATTCAATTTAAAATTTTATTCAGTTACAAATAAAAGTTTGTTTTTTTAAGTTAATTCGAATATTTTTTTTAAACTACAATTGATACTTTTTACGCGCTTTTTTATATCAAGTGCAAAAAAAAATTGTATAATATTTATTTCTATTGATATTTTCTATTATTTCTATATATTTCGGTGCGAATTCTTCGAAATAAATAAAAACATAGACTCATAAATATTTTTAAAAGCATTGCGCATTTCAATCTACGAAATGTACGAAAAAAATCTGAAATGAAAATGCGAAAATGCGTCGAACAATATTTTGCCACAGAATTCTTTTTTTTTAAATAACAGAAAAAAATCTTAGTATTTTTAGAAAAAAATGACACTTTTTTAACTTCTTTGATAAATATATAAATGACGAATGTTATAATTTTAATAGATCGTTCAAATTTTTAATATATTAAAAAATATATATATATTTTCTTTAATATATTAAATTATATCACAATCAAAATTATCGTATTATTATATATTATATAATAATAAATTTATAATATATAATTAGTCGATAATATATGGCGAGTTCAGTTTTTTTTCCACTACTTTTCATCAGTGTAACAAATAAAATTATACGTAACACCCAAGTGTAAGGGGCAATAATTTAAAATAATTTATTGTGGTAATTGATTATGCCGAGGAAACGGCGAATCCATTATGTTGATTTTTTTTTCACTATACTATTAAATGAAAAGGTGTGCTCTATATGAATTATGGTCTTCTATACAAAGCGAATATATATATATATATATATATATATATATATATATATATATATAATATATATATATATCGGTCAAAAGCCTGTTCTTTGCCTTCGATAATTAATTTGAAAAAAAAATCTTAAAAGTTTTCATAGTAAAATTTCTATATTATTTTTCTTCAATCGTAGAAATCCGAGTTTTTATTCGTTTCATAATTTAATATTGAAATATATATTGAATTGATATAAAATATGAAAAGAAAAATTTCACAGATAACAAATAATAATAATAATAATAATAAAAACTTGTTTCTATTAAAAATACATTTTTTAATTCATTCACTCAATAATAATAATAATAATAATAAAATACAGGAAAAATTCCAATATATAATAAAACGTACTGAAATCAAAAAAAAATGTCAATAAATATTATAAAGGAGCTTTTTCTCTTAAATACATTAATTAAATTTTAGTATATTTTTTTAATATATTTGAAAATCATTGCTATATTTATTTATATAAATGCTTATAGACGATTTTTGAAATCTATATAATATTTTTAAATATATTTAAAATTATTAATGTCCTAAAATAGTCACTTTATTTTAATGTCACAATATTTTCGCATTAATTTAAAGATTTTTTTTCATATATATATATATATATTTAGATGGACGATCGTTGGGATAGCTCGTGTTTTATGGTCTGATAACGAACTAAAATTAGCCAAAGGGAAAAAAAAATCAATGCCCCACTTAATTTTACGTCTTGAAAACCGTCGAGAACTCGATCCAACAACGTTCATTGCGATTTTTCTTTTCACGTCGTTATAATTTCATATTAGAAAACATCAAAAAAAAAAAGAAAAGAAATATTTAAAGTAATCGTTTATCGTATTAGAAAATTTTCACTTTTATTTTCTTCGTCACAATATTTGATATTAATATTTTTATATAATAAAATCGGTGCGAACGCCTAAGACTGTTAAACGTTTTAAAATATTCGAAATCAATTTATTTCGTTGAATTGCAGAAACTTGATAATATAATATTTCATAAATGAGAACTGTGAAGCAAGCAACTGTGAATCGGAACAAGTGTAGTGTATTCTATTATATATTGGGTCATGGAAATCCCTGACCTACTAGAGATATATTACATTATACCGTAAAATTTTAAGATAAAATACCATCTGGTCGGTCCATTGTAGTGTATCAATTTAAAAATTTTATCATTTGTTGTAAATAAATAAATATATATCTATTTATATAATCATACCTCAATTTCATGACATATAATAAAATATCATAAAATATATTTTTATATATCATATAAAGTTTATTTTATAATATAATGAACGCAATAAAGAAAAAAAAATAATCATTCGAACGGCATTAGAATTTATAGAAACTTTTATTAATTTGCTCGATAATAATATTTAATAGTTCGAAAAAGTGCTACGTTATAAGAATTTTCCTATAATTGGACCGATTTTTTTTTTCGCATAATTTTTATTTATTTTATCGAAAAACTTCTTAATTAAATTTAACAAAATAACTTTTAGTTTTCAAAAGTAAAATAAAAATATTCTATTCGTCGGTTTAAAAATAAAATGTTATAACATTTTCTTATCTAACGATATATAAATATATACATATATATCATACTTATATGAGAAATTTAACATTATAATTAAAATTAACTATCTGATTATATACTTAATGGATGAAACTTATTTTTAGATAAATATATAAAAGTTATTATAGATTAAAATTATAACAATAATTGTTTTATAAATTATTTAATACTTTAATTTATACATCATTTCGTTCCTATTTAATCATTAACGCTTTTAAAGGGATTATAATATATATATATATATATATATATATATATATATATATATATATATATATATATATATAAATATAATGTGTTAATAATCCATATTTGAATTAGGGAATAATTAATTATGAAATTCAGGAAGTGTTTTTCGACAGGCGAATAAAGCAAGAGATTCTTGATTAATGAAAACTATTGTTAAATTTTTCAGGATGCTTTTAGTGATTATAAAACCACACTAGTTATTAATGAGAAAATTTTCAATAATATAATCCATTTATTATGTATGTGTTTATGATATATATATATATATATATAATATAAATTAAATTAGAAAAAAAATCTTCTAGTGTTGTAGAATTTTATACATAATAGAAGAATTTTTACTTAAAAAAAAAGTGTAAGCGTTCTAAAAGTGGGTTATTATTGAGATATTCTAAACTAGACAATATCATACATATTATAATTAAAAGAAAATTGTCGTATAACTTGAAGATGTTCAATCTTGTGTTGAACATGGTATTTTCTCTAAGTGAAGAATTTAATTAAATTAAGCGTGTGAAGTACTAATAATAAATTTTCTACTCTTTTAAACCTTACATATATTAAATTTATATTCACTATAAAAATTGCGTGCGTTTGAAATATAAGGAATTTCTTTTCAATTTTATTTAATTCTAATTAAATTAGTACAGAGTATTGACGCAAGAATTAAAAAAAAAAACTCCGATTACCATCGATAATATAGATATTTTTAATTAATATTATAAAATAGAATAAACTGAAATTAATCTGATTATAATATAGTGCATACATTCTAATATATAAACGATGTAGAAAAATATATTTTAGAAATCGAATGCAAAAATTGATAATTAAATTACACGGTCAATAATTAAAATCGTATCACTTCGAAGCGATGAATATATTAAAATATTTAAAATTAAATAAAATTTAACATGTCGTTAAAATAGTGAGAAACATCACTATTTTTAACACATAGATATGTCATATATTTTATTTGCGTCAAGTTTTATGGTTCGTTCGTTTATTTACATGTTAGTTGTATAAACCGCAAATGTTCAAACCTGCGTTATTACTTAATTAATATATATATATATATATATATATATATATATATATATATATATATAATTAAATTTAAGAATATGAATTTACCGAGAATATTTATAATTTGATTTTATATTAAAAAAAACACACATTCGAAACAGAATAAAAATTATCGCGTATGATATTTGAATATAGTAAAGTTTCCAAAAAAAATAAAAAAAAAATAAAAATAGGAAATAATCCGCGTAAGCCTTTTGTCGATTATGCTCAAAAGTGTATACTTTAAAGAGTCGTTTTAATAACGTATTAACGTGAAAGGGCACACTTTCCCTATGCTTACAAAATTAAATTCTGAAAATTTACTAAGGGATAAGAAGAGACGACGTCTCGTAAATAAAAAGAATTTCTTACGTTTTACTATGAGGAGAATTTTTAAACTCGTAAATTATATATATATATATATATATATATATATATATATATATATATATATATATATATATATATATATATATATATTGTTTAATGTAATTTAATTTTTTATTGTCACATATAAATAAAAAAAATATTTTAATTAGTGATATTCGATATGAATTCTACGAAGCACTTGAATATGATTTATATTTCAACTGGAAAATTTTTCTTTTTATTCTGTTGAAAAATCAAATTATCTTCAATATCGGAATCGATCAAGATTACGGATGTATTGAAATTATTTTCGCAATTCAATGTGTGATTTAAGTACAAAAAAAAAAAATTGATTGTGACTGATATACGCTTTTTTTTCTCATTACATAAATTTATAAACGGATAAAATACAACGGTATTATGGTGAAAATTCAAATTTATTCCAACGATTTGCGTATTAACGTGTTTCGTTCAGTATGCGAAATAACGTGATTAAATTCTCGAGAAATTTTAAAGACGAGCCTTCAAATAATGACGATAAAATATCAATGAAGACATCGTACGAATCGTTCACGTGCATACTTACGATATACAGGCGAATGCAAAAAAATTGGACCGATTATTATTATTATTAGTATTATTTTTTTTTATATATATGAACCAGTTTCGTCAATTGAATTAAGGCGATCGTTGGTTAAATCGAAGTTTTTTAAACAAAGTATTCATTATAAGAAAACGATCGCAAAGGAAGATATTAATTAATATGTTAATATAATAATTTTATCAGTTATCATTTTTAGTAGCAATTTATACGAATGTATTATTACTGTATATTATATTTGGAATGGATTTGAACGAATATAAAATATGGTAAGCTTATTTTCAGGAAATCGATATTTGCCATTATAGACGATTGTTGTATTTTTTGGTATATATAAAGTTTTCAGCACCGTAACATTCGATTACTCCGCGATTTTATAATTAGATATTCGAATTTTAAAAGTCGTATTCTTCAACAGAAAAAATTCGTTCATAAAGCGTTAAAAATCACAATATATCTTTAAATACATTAATTTTATAAATTACATCAAAATTAAAAAAAATAAATAAAACATATTTTAAAATATGACAATACACGCAATTTAAATTTTAATATAATATAATATAATAAAATTATTAATATATTGCGTATTTCGCCTTAAAGCGAGATTAATACAATGATTATTTTTTATGAATGTTTGAAGTTAATAAATAAATAAATAAATAAATATATATATATATATATATATATATATATATATATATATATATATATATATATATATATATATATATCGCTACGACATTGAATTACGACATCTAAAGCAAACAAAATATACGGGATATAAATAAAACATAAATATCGTCACATGAAATCGTTAAAATAAAACTGAAAACAATAAACAGTCAGCGAATAATGGAAGATGAAAATTTGATACCTGTTTCGAATATGGCTGTGTCACGGCGAGGAAAACTTGCAACGATGACATGAGAAATTCTCGATCGGGTTGATATTTGCTACCCCCCAAGGCTTCGGCGGACGAGGCTCTTGTCTTGCATTCCAGCACAATTGTCTCCTTGCTACCTTTGTGCAGGATGTTTTTTATATTTTTAAATTTCATGGAATTACGTCGCGATTCGGTCGATTGCGGTTGCGATTGCGGTTGCGGTTGCGGTTTCTCTTGTGGTTTCTCTTTACTTTTTTGTTTAGAGAAGAATTTCGCCTTCTCTTTGGCGGTCTTTCCGCGCACATCGGATAATTTCCTATAATCTCCGGCGTCGGACTTGGCTTTTCTCAAATCGTAACCTTTCACTTCGGAATTAACCATGTCGTAAACGGACGGCACTGATATTTTTTCCGTTTTCTTTTTAGATTTGTTCTGTTCGGTTTTGGATTTTTTCGCGTGTTTATTGTAGTCTTTGCCTTTGAAGAATGAAAAAGACGGTTTGACAGTAGAATATGCTCCCAACGGTTCGCACGACAGGGTTTTAGTTAATTTTAACGTTTCCACGTCAGCGTTTATGTCGACTGGATTTTCCTCGTCCGATACAAACCAGCGGCAAAGCGTTTTCGGCGTTTTTTCATTATTTTCTTCGTTATCGGAGAGCGACGGTTGTTTCAACGTCACCGTTACCGAATGTTCTAATTCTTCGGTGCTTTGAGATTTTTGTCTGAATTTGCTCGAAGTGGACGGCAGGCAGGTTTCGCTGCAGACGTTATCCATTTTGGACATCTTGACAAATTCCACGTTCTCCTCGTCGCTTTTGCGAGAGAAGGCGGCCCATTTTGGTAATTTTCTTTGCGCATATTCAAAAATGCTTGACGGCGATTTGGCGCGTTTCTTTTCCGAAACGTTGCTCACATTCGATTTTTCGCTGAGTATTTTAGAAACGGATTTCGGAATCCACGTTCTTCCGATTGGCGCATATTCTTTTTCGGGAGTTTTGTCTTCAAGAGTTGTAGATATAGTTTTTTCGCTAGTATTTCGGCTCAGTCTTTTATATTCGAAATCAGCTTTCAAAGGCGTTGAAGAATCGACTGATAATAAGTCATCGTTGGCTTTGTCGTCAATAATTTTGGTTTCGTCTTTTTTAGGTTCGTCCGAGAAGCACACGGACATAACGGTATTTTTCAATATTTTCAATATCTTCTCCTTTTCCACTGGTTCAATCTCACTTTCGATTCTAGGTATACGAGCCAACGAAGGCAATTGTCGTTGTAGTTTTTTAACATTATATTCAGACTTTTCACCCTCATCCGACAGTGATTGTTGAAGATGTGATCCACATTGCTCGTCGTCTAATGCTGTTTCTACTGATTTTGATGTGTCTAATTTAATCGAAAACGGTTCGTCGTTGTCCTGTTTCGGATTCAGTTGAGCTAAAGCTATTTTCGAAGTGCTCGGAAAATCGACATTGGAATCGCCGTAAAGGGGACTCTTTTTCCTGGAGTTTCCGGCTTTGGCAGTCGCCTGTTCCGGTGTTATATCCTCGTCGGGTTCCCTCTCGTAAGAGCTGGGGTGTCTTTGGAGCTTTTTACGAAAAGAACCGAAAACTTGTTGCCAGTCGTACGAAGATCTTCCCCTTCCGTTTTTGCCTTTGATCGATTTTCCGCTCGTTTCCGCCTTATCGGATTTTCCAGGTTCATTGCCGTTGTTGGATTCAATACCGTTATCGTCGATATTGGTTTCCATGCTGCGCACGTTCATATTGTCATTTTTGGTCCCGTCAGTCGTTTTGATTTTCGATAATTTATCGTCGTTGCCTTGTTTTTTGCTCATCTTTGATCGTCGTTAATCGAATTTCACACTTGAATAGTGTATGAAATTAAATTTTCCCACCAGCACTCGATTACATTTTCACACATTTGAATGTTTACATTTTTTTCCTCTCTCACTAATATTTTTATATTGTTATATTTCCGGTTCAAACTGTTGATAATATACATAAAAATAAATTTATTATAAAAAAATATTTTTTTTATCATTTTAAATGTTAAAACTCAATTATATTACATTTTATAATTATTTCAATATGAATAATATTGCACTTGCTATAGATGTGTTAATTCGTTAATTGCACGTTTTTATATTATTTTTTTTTTAAAAGGTTTTCAAATCATAAATTATTGAAAATTTATTAAGTAAAAGTCTATATAAATTATTCACTAATCTGCATATATAAAAATGTTAAGTATGGCTGATATAAAATATAATATTAATGATATAAATTAATTCAACAGATTATTGTACCGATTATAATTTATGTGTAATATCAAAGCTAATTAGAATATTATAAGCGATCCGATGTACAAATTCGTACACGAATTCTTATTTTATTATATTTCAAATATTGTCTTGTTTATGTTAATAATTATTACAACTCAAGTTAATACATTATTTTATTTAAATTCATTAATATAAAAAATATATATATTTATTTAGTACAGTGTTAAAAAAGATTTTTTCAATATCTTAAATAAAAATCAATTGAATTGAATGCGATATTTATCGTTGTATATATATTGTCATAGTGAAATGTATTAATATATATATATATATATATATATATATATATATATATATATATATAGGCTATTGAAAATTTTGATATTAATTTATATATGAACAGAATTTTCGTTATTAAATAACACATTAGAAAAATTAAAAGATACGCTTAAATATTACGGTGGTTTTATTTTTGTCGAATCATTAATGAAAATATATAAATATAAAAGATAAAAAAAGAAAACTCAGACAGAGAAATAATTCGGTCGAAGTATTTTTCGCTCGGCTTATATATATATATATATATATATATATATATATATATATATATAAAAGTTGTTCGAAGTGAGAGATGAATTAATCTTTTAGTATTCACTGAATTATTTTCGGCTTCTTTTCTCACTTTCTGTTTTCATACGTTCAAACGTATACCCAAAAAATATATAATCATATTGTATATATATATATATATAAGAGACTCTAACAATAAGACGGATATAAGTGAGAACTCATTTCTTTTTCATTTTAAAAAAAATATTACATATAAAAATTTGTTAAACTGTAAAATATAATGATTATTTTTAAAAATATCAATATTTAATATATAGAAAAAAAAAGTAATTTATATGAGTTTATTTGGAGTGAATGGTGTATATTGTATAAATTAATATTCACGATTTATGTCCAAAAATGTAAGTTTCACGAATACTAAACGCGATGTATATAACAATCGATTCATCTCAAACTAACTTTGCGAAACTGTCACTGTCAAGAATACCCCGTTGGATTTAATAGAAATCCTTGAAGGATTGCAAATACACTATAATATATAATTTATATATATATATATATATATATATATATATATATATATATATATATATATATATATATATATATATATATATATATATATATATATAATTATAATTAAAGTTTAATAAACTTTAACATTTTTTTCATATAATATAAATTGAATTTAGAATAAAAAATATTGATGTATTATTGTGAATTTTTTTTAAAAAGGTATAAAAAACTTTATATTACTGGTTTTGAATTTAGTTTTTGATATATTATAATATCATATATTGACTGGTATCTGAGCAATGCTTACAATTTTTTTATTAAAACCACGGTACAATTCGAAAAATTCGTCGCCCTCTTCGTAAATTTTACGCTCAATATAATAATAGTTTATTAGAGCAATTATTTAGAATAACCGAGGATCGATAGTGCACTAATTTTACTATGCAGAAATAACAAGTGTCGTCAGAGACGTCATACAAATCGAACCAAAGAAACTATTGCCGTTATGAATCGTAGTATTGAAGAAGACCCAAATGAATCCATTCGTCATAGTGCTCGACAATTGGAGCCATTTATTTTATAGATGATTTTGATTTGTGGACTTGCTTATTATATTCAACTCGTGCAAGAATTGAAGCCTCACGACCAACGGGTCTACGTAAATTTGATGAATAAGTTCAAAACAAAACTGTTGATGAAAATGGATCAATGAGTTGGTCTTCGAGATCATGCGATTTTACAGCTTCGAACTATTTATTTTCCTGGAACTTTGTAAAGTCTTTGGACGTACGGCCTTAATTTCTGAAAAAAAGTGGTCGAAAATTGGTCTAAATGTAACTTCGAATCAATCGAAATAGCTACATATCGAAAATAATATTCAAATAAAATGGCATTAATATAAAATTATCGTTAAAATAAAGTCAAATTCATGACAAATAAAACTATTTATCTGTGTTCAATTTTAATTTAAAGTTTTATATACGTATAAAAATTTATATATATATATTTAATAAAATGATTACATAATTATGACGATGGTGTCGAGTGGATGCTGTCAATATTTATTATTTTCCTAATAATGCCGCTTTATGTCAGCTGTCAAAAACAATCGACCAATCGAAATGGCCACCCCTTTGACGAGTCAATAAGATGATTCGATTATTTATTCGCAAGTCTCAAAAGTCGAACGTGTATCGCGTTTCGGCGTAACGAAAAAAAAAAATAAAAATATAAAACAACTTTATTTAGCTGAGCGTAGAAAAATCTCGCCGAAATACTTCACAAGTCCAGTTACGGCCGAAAGAACCATTCACGGGGGTCTGAAGTTTTTTTTTCGGTGGATTTTTTTTTGAAAAACGTCCGCAGAGGCGGAGGGCGTCGTGCAACAAAATTCAAAGGCCCTACGTCAAAATTGCTTCATACTCGCTGCCTACACCCGCCACCCTTTCACTCCCCTCGAACCCAACACCCTCCCCCCCAAGGACCGTTTTGTGGAAAATCGATTTTTACGACCCCCGCGAGTTTGGGGAGCACCCTACCCAAAATTCGTTGTTCTTTTTCCAGTAGTTTGAGGGTATCAGGTGAGTTGAAATGAGTGCAGAGGCGGCCCACTTCATGATCCAGGTTACATAAGTCAACTCGCTGTCGTAACTAGGGAAGGGTGTCGGAGTCGAGGAATACGGAGGGAAAAGTGGAAGAGTTATACGACGTTTATGGGACGAAAGAGAAAGTATAGAAATTGCAAGAGAGTAGACGCGAGCGAGAAGCCGAAACGCGGAAGGGGACAAGTGCTAAATAATTTGTTTCTACAATTTGTCACGACATACGCCGTCGAGGATATCCTGACGGGTTCCGTGTTATGGAAGTCGAGCAATTTGAGCGTTAAAGTTTCGAATTTTGGTTCGGCTTAGCGAACGGAAGTCGTGAAATTCCGCTAATTAGACCGTCTCATGCTGAGGGATTAGAAAATTCCATGCGTTCAAATTCGTCCATACGAATTATAATATGTTTATATAAGACGATTTCGCAGTGAGACAAACGACATCGGATATGAATACAAATTCGTATATTATATGAAATAGATTTAAAGTTTGTCGCATATATTTATATTATTGCTATGCTATAAATATCAAATTTGTATTGGTATTTGACCGAGAAAACTTTTGAAGACTTAGATAACTTACGAATAACATGTTTGAGTGGAGTCTGATTAGGAAGAGTACTCTAAATAAAATAAAAATGAGTAGATATTGAAACAAAAATGATAATTTAGCCAACATAATATTTTGTAATACATTATATCAATAGTTCAAATTTATAAAATACAATTTATTTTTAATAGATAACAATTGTTAAGATTATTGATGTCAAATATATATAAATATTTGACATATTCTTTGAATCTCTTAACCGCTAGCACACAAAATAATTTTTATACTCAATGTGCTGCATTTGAATTTCAATTTAAAAAAATATAGTTTTTAATAAAATTTAATATTATAATACACAATCATAAAGGATAAGTGAAGCGTATAAAAGTATATGTTTTTTTTTTATATATATATAGTAAGTATACAGATTACACATGTTAAAATTGAGTTATCTCGTCTCCGACAGGCTAAGGGTTGAAAGACAAATTAAATGATCCTGTGAATCGCGTTTAAGAGCCTTTTGAATAATATATTCGACACATATGTTCTTTGTATACATATAATTGTGTAAAGTTGAACAATGAAGACAAACAATACCGAATACAATTACAATTCATGTATATATATATATATATATATATATATATATATATATATATATATATATATATATATATATCGGGATTCTGAATAGATTCGATCAGTAAAATGAAACGAGGTCGATGCATATATTTATTATTATATAAATGACACAGTTTCAGTTTGCGCACAAACACACACACACATACAAAAGAAAACATCTTTCGCTGTTAATTAACGAAAGCGACATCGGAAAACAATATTAAAGTTTCGGTCGCCGTTCAAATTATAGACGGGAATTTGAATCGGTTTGACGTGTAATCATTTTAAAACAGGATACCGCGTTCAAAACGACGAGGTTTGCGTACCGTTTTCAGGACGAGAGCTCGTCCCGTGAAACGACGGGACATTTGCATTTTACAAGATGTGAAAACGCAGCGTGGAAATTGCGTAGATTTTCCAGACGAAGAACAATGGGACGAGCCATTCGAGAAAAGTACGCTCGTGCTAAAGTGGAATATTATATTATTTTTTTTTTCTATCTACATTTGTCTACATCTGATTATAACGTAACATTATAATGAACCATTGAATAATATTTTATAATTATATATGTAAAATTTAATTAATTTATATGTCGATAGTATTTGCGGATCAGAGACGATTGAAAAAAAAATAGAGAACGAATCATCAATTAACATAAAAATTATATATAACATTAAAGTATAAAATAAAAATATTTTTTATTAAAAATAAAATATTATAAACGATGACGCGTTTGTCGTTCGGTAATCAGTATTCGGCATTTTATATAATATAATATATACACTAATAAAATTATTATATTATTACATTTAAAATAATATATCATGAAAAAAAAAACTGAAAATATCTCGAAACATGATATAGATATTAAACTAGCTATCGTGAATTTCAAAGAAATACGATATCGTCATTATTCCAACAACAAATATTTATCTAAATATGTTTAATCGTCTCGTAATCGATATATAGTAGTTATAAAATATTATATATATATATATATATATATATATATATATATATATATATATATATATATATATATATATATATAACAAGTATGATCGATTTCATACAGTAAATATAAGTTTTTTTTGCCTATCGTGAATTTCTAATATAATAATACGTCGCCGCACTTTAAATTTTAAGTACTTTATTTATACGGCGATAAAAAAAATGTCGATCGATATCAGAGTTCAAAGTGTTTTAATGATACTAAAAAAAACACGATTTGTGAATTGAAATCTGATATGTAAAAATATTTATTTTAAACTTTTTTTTTTTAATTGACTATTGTGAAATTTTCCTTTATAAAGTATTCTCTAACGTCGCGTAAGAAAATTTATAGTTCAGATTGAAAATATTAATAATATATATATATATATATATATATATATATATATATATATATATATATATATATATATATATATATATATATATATATATAAAACAGGAGATGTTTAACAGATTAAATATTCTTGTTTTATGGTATAATATTTTTATTAAAAATGATATTACATATTTTAATATTATAAGGTATGGAAGGCAACATTTGCGATAGAAAATTTCAAAAGAGTTCTCAAATTTATATCTGATGCTTTATCATGGTTCAATTCATTATATTTTCCTTTGTATATTAAAATATACAAGATAAATATGAAATATTTTGATCTAAGCTTAGTATATATTTTTTTAATTTATATAATAATACGAAGCACTATTTACATTGTAATAATATTCGTTAAAATTTTCTCAATGTATCACGTTTGATGTTATATCAGATTACATATTGAAATTATAATAAAAACGTATTGCATAATGCAATTCTTCTCATATCATTAGACAGCGCGTCCGAATATATTTTTAATATCGTATAAAAATAATCACGTCGTCTGTTTATATAATTTTTATATAATAACAAGAATGATTTTATTTCCATACAAATAAAACGCACTATAATATATAATTAGTTAATTGACAATTCTGCCGCTTTGTCATACTTTGTAGAATTTAATTAATTAGAAAAAACGTATCTTTTACACACACACATTTATATATATATATATATATATATATATATATATATAAATTTCAAATATTTACACAATATTATATAATGATGAATTTATTAAACAAATCTCTAATTATTATACATATAAAAAAACACGTTATAATATTGACATTTAATATATGTGAATGTATTTCGCAAATTAACGATCTAATTAAATAATAAAACGACAATTAATATAAATATAACTCTTAAATCTTAAACCGTATACAGGTAAACGAATTTCACCGTCGAATTTTAATCGTATAATAATATATTATAGTAGAAGTGCGTCAATGCGCATGGTTAACCTTCCACCCTCTAATCTATCTTAATAATAACGGTTAATTTATACTTCTCTGGGGAACTTTCCAATACTAAATTTATTGTCTTAAAAACACTGTTCGGTTACGAAATTTTAAGATTTATTTTTTATTAAAAAAAAAAATACAAATAATGACATGTTTTTTTTTTAAATCTATCTTGAATATAATGCGATTAAAACGTGCGATAAATATATATACATATAGTTTGAAAGTATATAAAAATAAATACTGGCAACAATGAATTTATTATTGATAAATCCGCGTTATATTGCGAAAAAGCTTAAATGAATAATGACTCGCGATTCGTTTTCAACCTCTCCTCGCTCCCCCCCCCTCCGTCGGAAAAACGGGAAAACTCACCCCTTTCGACATCATCGCTTTTCCGAAGCAGCCCCCCCCCCTCCCGATATGAAATGCGATGTTTTCTTTTGTTTCTAAATTTCAATACGGCCCCATTGTGTCTTCAATAATAATTCCAGTATAATGTGAATTTGACTGAAATACGCGGCAGACGCTTTTTTTTTGTTCAAAACAGGGTGGGGATATTAATCTCTTGAAAAACAATTTTTTTTTTTTTTTTTTGGAAAAAAGCGGTTAATTGTAAACGTCTCAATGTCAAATAAATTACTAAATAATGGATCATACATTATCAAAAATATTTTTTTATTATTTTTAATTCTTTAATTGTATAGTGTACTTAATATATGAATTAAAATATATTTTTTTGGAATTTTATATATATTAAAAACATTTATTTTTTATAAAAAAAAATATTTATCTTTTTATTTCATGTTAATAAAAAAAAATGTAATAAGGGATTAAAGAATATTTTTAAAACATATTATATAACAGGAGTATGAAAATAACGAGAATCCTATTCCAGTTCTTTATAATATTGAAATGCTACATTATAGTTAATAGTATTAAATATAATAATAACTCTCATAAAAATATTGCAACTCTGAATGCAACTAAATATATATATATATATATATATATATATATATATATATATATATATATATATATATATATATATATAACTAAACGAACATCTGTTTTCATTTCAATCAGACTAAAATATTTCAGAGTAATTATAAAATAAAGTAAGTAAAATATTGATCATTGTTGACAGAATGTGTATAATAAACCAAGTTATCTGGCAATCTAAAGGTCAAATTAATAATATACAATGAAAATGCTGAAGTCGGATGTGTTTTATTTTACAATACAGAACGGCTAAGTTAATGAAATTGAACGATATATGTTATTCAGTTAATTAAAATGCATCAATGCATTGATTTAATTTAAAATTTTTAGGTTTGTATTCAACTAATAGATATTATATATATATATATATATATATATATATATATATATATATATATATATATATATATATATATATGTATATATATATATATATATATATATATATATATTAAACTAACAAATTGAATAACATTCAATTTATTATGTAATTCTTAATATATAGTAAAAAAAAAAACAGTCTTTTCTGTTATCATTGAAAGAAATGAATGCATTATTAATGTTGCATTGATAAAACTTTGTTATATATTTTTTTGATTAATATAATAAAAATTTATATTATAATATTATATAAATTATATGACGACATATTATAGATATTTTTTTTTAATTTCATAGCGGTAATTTGCTCTATTTACAAAATTGGATCGCAAATTATCTTTGACGTTCATAATAAAAGTATTTCTTTGTTAAGAATGAAAAAAAAAATAAATAAAAATAAAATCGTACCTTATTATATTATATATTGGAAAAACAAGTTAACAAGTTGTTTTTCTTGTAAAATTAAGATTTCTTTAGAAACGCAATTTTAGTTTGATTTCTTTTAATGATCAAATTATTAACTTAATATGCTCGAATTTTAACTTTTTATTTCTTATTTTGATTCGTTTCGAATAAATATATAAATATGTTTATTGAAATAATAATTACATAATATGATATTGAAATAAATAATTTGTTTTTCATTCAAATTTATATGAAATAGTATCCAATTAGATTAATTTATTATTCTATATTATATATAATTTTTATATTATATATATATATATATATATATATATATATATATATATATATATATATAAAATTGACATGATAAAATAAAACGAATATATCTAAACGCGATCTTAACCGTGACGCTAAATCTTATCTCTCGTAGGATTGTAATAAAATGAATCGCGGTCCGCAAAATGCGATTTATCACGCCGATTTTATTGCGGGCCCCGGATCTTTTTAGTTCGGACACAATGAAAATAGTTGCGCGTAATGCGAACCGAAACTATTAACTATTTAAGGTTCAAAGATGGGACCTTTGAAAAGTTTTCGTCTCTGCAGGCCCATTAAGCCACCCATAACATACACACTACGGTCATTATTTATGCCACTTGTTAATCAGTGTGCCTTGTTATATATTATAATATATTATAATAAATAAATAAATATATATATATATATATATATATATATATATATATATATAATTTTGAGAATTGCACTTGTATTGTTTAATTTATTGAAAAAAATCGGATGATAAAATTCAAGTATTATATTTCAATTTATTTATTGTCTTTATAATATAATATTAAATAATTTAAATATAAATTTATTTTAATATTGTCAATATATGCGTCTTTAAATATGGAAAAATTTTTATTTCGTATTGGATATTTTACAATTTTCTGATAAAAACACTAAAAAAATATTATTTACATTTTATTTATTTTTTTTTACGATATAAATCAAATTACAAAATTGCCACTGATTTTATTATTATAATTATATAATATACAATTTGTTTTCTTTATATATATCATTTTTTTTTAATACTTAATTTTACTAATTTGACCACTGTGAAAAGTACAGCAATCATCATTCAATTCGAGTTTTATGTATTTAATCTATTTTAATATTTTTATATAGATCTACGTTCAATCTTCGAACATATTATTATTTCATTTAGAATTTAATATATTACCACATTTTAATCGTATTGTTTATCTAAATAATATACGATCGAGCGGTCGGGTTTAAACTTTCACATTCCGTATAGTTCAATGCAAAGTAATTAAATTTAATTATATATATAAATTTAATATAGAAATAAAAACGATTTTCTTTTTTTTTCTATTATATTGAAAAATTTGACATTTTGCAACTAAATTTCGTATATTTAAAACGAACTGAACTATTTCTGAATCAAATTATTTCGACATCGTTCTCGTGTCGGACTATTAAATTGTCATCACGGTGAATGCGAAGATTTTCCCGATTTTCCACGCGCGCACACATACACACACACACACACACACACACACAATAATATGTCTAGAGACAGGAGACAGGATAAAAAAAAAATATAGAAAAATAGCCGGAGACGAGCGGCACTCGCATTTATCATAATTTATTATATTATGACGTTTTCTCTCGTGTGTGTTGCGAAGCGTCAAATAAATCACGAGAATAAACGGTAATTTTCATATGTAATACAATACGGATGCGAAATATTATTAAGGATATTTTTATTCTACATTACCGTACGTCACGATACTGAAATTATTCCCTATATTTCGTTCGTATGATAGAAAAAATTTTTTTTTTTATTATATATTATGTATAGAAAGAATTGATTTGTGTTCTATAATGATATATATTATATATTTATATATAATATTTGTATGTTTGTACGATAGTATGAATAGGAAAAAAAAATGATATTTCAATAAGTTTCCGACGACGGCCATAAATACGATGTTATCTTTATGTCTGCTCTCGATTAATTCTATTCGTATATATTTATTCTTTATGATTATTTTATATTTATAGAATAGAATATTGAAAAAAAATGTTTTTTTTTGTATTATATAATGTGAAATTTTAAAAATTATTGTTGTATTATTAGTGCGTAAAGAAATTTAATTGATGCCGAAATTAATATAAAAATAGAAAAAAATGTTCAGGCGTAATAAAGGAGTATATTATAATAATGATGCATTAAATTATAATATATATATATATATATATATATATATATATATACGTGACAGCCAAAATTATTAAAATGTAAGCGTTATATACGTAAAAGATAAAAATTAAATAAATTTACAAATCTGAAGAAAATTCGAAAATATTATATTAATAATAAAATATAAACAAATATCGAACATTAAAATTTCAAAATAACGATTTAGGTGTTTGATAAAAAAATAAAACATATAAATATTTGAAATTATATATTTTTTTCAAATATTTATAAAACAATGTATATATTAAAAAATAATAATTAAAAATATGTAATATTATATAAATGAATAAGAAATTTTAAATATATTTTTTATAAAGCAATATTAAAAAAAAAAGTTTTATTTATAATATTTTTAATAAGAATAAAATAAATGAAAAGAGCCTATTTAAAACTTCTTCTTTTTAAGTGTGTGTTTACATGAAGCAAGGGTTATTTATGCGCGATTCTTAATTTAGAATACACACACACACACACACACACATAAAAAAAAGAAGAAGAAGAAAAGGTAAAGAAAAGAAAAGAAAAATAGAAAAGCAGAAATAGAGTACGAAAAGATCAAAGTGAAGCAGTGAGGGTTGTTTTTTTTCTTCCCTATTGAATTCATGAATAGAATATACCAGCATGTTTAGTTATGTAAGCGCAATCCTTTTTACTAGTGAAGAATATATATATATATATATATATATATATATATATATATATATATATATATATATATATATATATATATATATATATAAACAATAACTATGAATGTTTTAAAACGATAAACCCGACTATTTTCTGCATAATGAATAACTATATATGTGTTTAAACCGTTAAATTTAAATTTAAAACGCGTCCGTAATTCGTTAACCGTTACGAAATTTAACGCGATAATTTCGAAAATATCAAAAGCTTTGTCCTTTTTTTTCTAAGAAAAAAGCGCGCCTAAAATTTTTTAAAATATATTTTCTAGTCAAGACTTGTTTAATAAATTTAAGTACTAAAAGAATATTATTTATAGAGACTAAACATTCAATATACACCAATATAATAATAAAAAAAACCGTGCCAATTGGACTAATGTGACCCATAAAATTTAAAAATTCTCATTATTTTCTAAACATTTTTTTTCTGTTGAAATATAAAAGTAATAAAATTGGTGAATCTTTGACAAAAACGGAACTGAAAGATGCTTCAGCCTCCATATTCGCCAGACATGAATCCCAGTGATTATTTTTATGTTAAAAAAGAAAACCTTGAACGCCTGTTATTTTGCCTGTTATTTTACAGAGATTAAAGTGCATCACTGAAATTTATCTTAAAGACAGAGTTCCAGAAAAAAATTCGTTACTTTTTGAAAATATACATTATATATATAATTGTGTAATGATTCAATATTTTCAACATTAATCTAATTTTTTTCTTATTTCTATTAAAAGCAAAAATTGTTGCATTTTACTTTCAAAGTTAAATGCATACTAATTTTTTCCATAAATTATAAAACATATTGCATATTGAAAATTTTAATGTTAAAAGCAATGTATATTTAATAGCATTATGCGGTAAAATCGACATATTATTATTGTGTTTATTGGTATTGTTTTTAAAAAATGCACAATAGCTATTACACGATAAACGTATTCAATAATTTTTATCTATAATATAAATTATCTGAGTTGAAACAATGTTTACTCGTTACATTACATATAAAATATATACAAACTAATGCACTTAGATAGTTTAGAATATCAATTTTTAATGATACCACAAATATGCGTTAAAAGCATATAAATATATAAACTTTGTAAGCGATATAAAATTTTGGAGTGCTACGTATCGTCAAATTTTATAATATAAGGGCACGAATAGAATACAAAAAAAAAAAAATCATTTCGAAACATTAGTTAGAATCGTTGAAAATAATATTATAATATATGGCGAAAATGACGTAAAAAAAAAAGTGGTATAATATTATAGATGAAAAGATGGGCAAAAAGTCACGCTCACTTCGAAATTTATTGAAAAAATATTATAAAGCATAGACAAACAGGTAATATATAATGTTATTAAAATGTTTTGAATAAATTTTATATTATATAATATACGAAAAAAAAATATAAACGTATGAAAGTAGTTTTTTCGATTCATAAGTAGATTTGAGATATATAGATAATGATTAATTAAAATTATATATATATATATATATATATATATATATATATATATATATATATATATATATTCAGAAGGGCAAACTCAATCTCTTTTATTCAAGTCGGCGAAAATGTAGGGTTTAATTCGTATTCGAGCTAAACACGTCGATCGTTTTGTAGATGTAATCGAGATTTCGACTCCAAAATAAATTTAGTCGGAGCCGTCGAATATTTTATGCATGTAAGAAAGTCAATTTCAGCTGAAAGCGACGAGATAGAAAAAAAATATATGTATATTATATATTAAAATTAAAAAACAGTTTAATAGAGACGCTTGCGGATGAAACGTGGAAAAAAACGTGTCATTCTTTTCAAAATTAAAAAATTCGTATATAAAAATTACATCGATTTGTGTAAATGTTTTTTTTTTCTGTTAAATTAATAAATTGAAATTATTTTGCTTTATATAAATATTTAATAATTGATATCGAAATGTATCATAAAAATTTAACATATAAAAGCTTGAATAAAAAATAGTTGAATTTAAAAACAAGCATTAAAAAAATATTTATAATACATTATGTATGAAACAACGAACAGTAATCGATTTCAGATTCCAGTTTCACGATTTGCATTTTCAATTTTCATCTTCGAGAAACAAATTTTCATATGAAAGTTGAGAATTTCAAAACGTTAATTGCTTTTCGAAGAAAAATACTTTGATAAATCTGTGTATTTTAATAATAAAAATATGTTAAACTTTCGTTCGCATATGGAAAAAGCGCATTTATATTACAACAAAATGTAAAAAAATTGTTTCGCTGAAACGTCGACGGGAAGTTACATAAAATATTTAACCGACGAGATGGAGCTTAAAGGATTATCAAAGACACTGGCTGCAGGCTGTGTAAGTTTACACTTAGTTGTTTCAAGTTCTATTTAACCAAGGGTTAAAGGTTAACCGTTTCAAGAAAAAGAAAAAAAAACAAAAACACATAAAGTCAACATAAGAGACAAACGTTTATGATTAATTGATGCAATAATAAATTGAACGCTTATTACATATATTTTTTATATATCGTTTATAATATATAGATAATACTAAAATTAATATTATATTATATTAATGATTTTTTTAAATTGTATTTGGTTTAATCAATGATAAAGAAGTGTGAATAAAACCTATACCTAAAAATTACATTAACGAAAACATACATACATACAAACTTTATTATATATATATATATATATATATATATATATATATACTTATATATATATATATATATATATATATATATATATATATATATAAGTATGCCTGTGCGCGATTTAAAGTGAATATGATAAGACTCGCTTTTATACGCTGTTTTTAACGACCCATGCTTATAAAATTTCCTTATAGCTCATTCACACACCTTGACGACTTACATTGTTATTATTATATATATTTTAAACGTGTACACACACACAAACTTATTAATATAGAGGATGTGTATTTTTTTTTACGAGATCGTAAAATTTTAAATTTAAAAATTTACCATATCGTTCATCTGTTACAAATACAAAATAAAAAAAAAACGAGAAAAAATATTATCATACTTGAAAATCATAAATTTTTAAAGATACACACTGAGCGATAATTTTAAATGGAAAGTTGTTAAATGTATTTTTAAAGTTTTCAAAGATTTAAATATTATATTTTGTAATTACGATTTTTGAGACTTATTTTTTTTTCATATCAATAAAATAATTTTGAAATATTTCTTTAAATATAGCTTTAAAAAAGTGCAATACAAGTTTTGATATATAAATATGTCGGTGAAATTGATGGATATTATTATTCGATTTTCCGATAAATAGTTTACTAATTGCGAATAATTTTTATTTAATTAGTGGAATTAATTTAATTGTATAATCATATTTACATATTAAAAAAATATCATAAAAACAAGTAATTAAGAAGAAAGAGCCCTTTTTCGGCAAACATAAAGATTGAAGAACTAAATGTAAAACTGAGATAATTGTAAAACAAAGTTATTAAAAATATTATCTCTGAATATGTTTTATGTCGAATTATCTGAAAGTTGAAAAGCATTTTTAACTATTCCACTAAATATATAGTAGAAAACTTCAAAACTTTTATTCTAAAACTAATTAATTATTCAATAATGTTGATTTTGGTTAAAATTAACAGTGTAAATTAAATTGAAATTCGAATATAGTGATTTTTTTTTACAAAGAAAATTTACGTTAAAAATATATCTAATTGTAAATATTTATTTTTAATTTCATGTACAACGTCATTTTTAAAATATTTTTGATTAAATCGTAATAAAAAAGAATGTCAGACTTTAAAAAAAATCAATATTATCGATTGAAATTATAGTGAAATTGTTTTCTTTCGTTCGAGTAAATTAAAAGATTCAGTTATATTTTAATTTGATACAATTTAATCGTTATTTTTTTTATACCAACGAGACTGCGAAATGGAAAAATCTAACGGATGATTTAACACAAATATATATATATATATATATATATATATATATATATATATATATATATATATATATATATTCATTTTCTCCATTTCAGAATATCGACGCCGATTCGGGTTTACGTTTTTTTTTCTTTCAGGATAGATAAATTGAAATTGTTCACCCATCTTCCCTGGTCAGGTTGTTTCGTCGGTAAATTATTAATGCTCTGCGCTCAAGCCGCTTACTAATTTATCCATGAAAAGGGAAATGCGCCCTACTTTAAGGGCTACCACAAAAACGGGAAAAACGCTCAAATACCGTCGGTTTTTTCGTCATAATTTTTACCGATTTGCCGAAGAAAAAACTATGAAGAAATATATATATATATATATATATATATATATATATATATATATATATATCCTCCGATAATGTAAAGTTATGATCTGTTCAAAAAGATTGATGACGAAAAGTGGCGTGCGGTAAAATGCAAGCGAAATATACTCTTGGTGAAAAATTTGCATTGATTACAGGAAATTTTATTAGAATATATATAAAAAAATAGGAAAACTGCATAACGGACAGTGTCTATCGTTAAATCTGAACTTGGGATAGGGATTGGAAAATTTATTACATTTTCATACGTTGCTCAAAATTCAAAACTGTATATCATTATCATATATAAATTATTCATTAGTAGAACGGTGCTTTCAATTCGTTTATATATTCACTATATTCGTATATATATATATATATATATATATATATATATAAACATTTTTTTGTTGATATTTTATTATGTATATTTAAAAAAAAAGATATGAAATTAGTTTTATTATAAAGAAAACAATAAATATGTGATTAATAATATATTGAAACGAATATTCGTATAATAATTAAATATTTATATAAAAAAATGCAGAAGAAGATTGATTTTAAATTTCCATTAAATGATTGAATTGTTGGAAAAAAAAACAACTTTTAAAATATATTTTGTGGAAAAGTTCGATTACAATATTGAGAAAAATGAAGAATCGCACGTGTAAAAGCTTGATAATAAATTATTTTGCGACAGTGACACTTTGGGAATAAAACGTTCGTTTTATGATTAAATAAAAATTTATCGACCCTAAATGATAGGGTGCATTCGGATGGGTGACAAGGTTAATCGGAATAATAGTTGTTTTACTGCTTATTTTCAATGATCTATGAAAAACAAACATAAACATATATATATATATATATATATATATATATATATATATAAATTTGTAAAATATTTAATTTTTTATTTTTGAATATCAAAATGATTAATTTCTACCGGAAAACACGTTTAACTAAAGATGATAATTTGTTTTCTTTTTCCGCTGTTTACATAACTTTCAAGAAATGAATCGTCGACAAAGTTTTTGCGAATTCGAAGTCTGCGAGGGTGTTCAAGGGTTGCAAGTCGGCGAAAATAAATAAAATAAAATACGATAAGATAAAAAAAATAAATAAAAAACGCACGCACACACGCGCACGCACGCTCGGGCAAAAGATGTACGAGTGGCGTTTGCGATTTGTGCGTTACGCGTTTTTTTTTTTCGCTAGCATTTTGCACGAGTCGTTTTCCCATGGAAAATAAATCGGGTCATTTTCGCGGAAAACTGTTGCCGTCTTTTCTATTTTTTTTTTGAACGATTTCACCCTTTTTTTCTCATCGTAGAACCGCAGCGTTTTCTACATTTTCCCCATATATTTTTTTTGTTTTTGTAAAAATTTGACCTTCATCAATTTATATATATATATATATATATATATATATATATATATATATATATATATATATATATATATATATTGTTTATTTATTTATTTGTAGCACAGTTAGCGAATAAAATAAAACTTATTATTGTATAATGCTTACTAAACAGAAAATTTAGATATCGAGAAGGGTGTTGAAATTGAACAATTTAATTTGATATATGAAATTTTCATCATCATCATATTATTTTGTCGATAAGTAAAATAAACAAAATAGCGATAAATAATTATGTTTATTTTATAAAAATCGAATACTAAGATTATTCATATATATATATATATATATATATATATATATATATATATATATATATATATAAAAACATTTTGACAGTATTTAATTACACATAAAAATTTACATGCGCAATTTGTTTAACGAACGATAATTCTAAAAAATATATATATTCACGCAAATTTTTAATTTAATTTTTTGTCTTCCCCCCCCCCGGCCTCACTGTATACAGGGTAAATTTAGAAAAAAAAATGTCATTCCGTAACGATTTCATAATTAGATTTGAAAAGCGGGAGAGCTTTTTTTCGCCGCGAGTGAAGTGATGAAATGACAAGATAATTGAAAAAGATTACATTTTAACTAATAACCGAAATTGAACGAATTCCATTAAAAATTAGTAGCCGTTGGAATTATGAACGTTAATTGAAGATCATCCTCAATATTCGCAAGTGAGAGGGGAAAAAAAAAGAAACAGAAAATATAAATACATTTTTATTTCATATTTATGGTTCAAATCGACAGATAGTACGGTTGAAAAGATTTTTTTAAATTTTATGCGTCATTCGAAAATGTAAACGTCTACCATCGTAAACATGTAATTATTATTCTAAATGACAGGTTGTCAACCGTCATTTTTACTGTCACAGTTTGCGGTTTGTTTGTGATGACAGTTTGTCATTATTTTTTAATGCACGGAGATCGTCGATAATATAGAAATGCATAACGATTCATTATATAAAATTGCGAAATGTAACATTTTAAAATTATATAATATTTTTTATATATTTTGCATATTGATTGTTAGAAAACAATATATTATATAAAAGTATTTTTTTGTTTACGAATTAATTGATTTATATGTGAAAAATGGTGAAACTTGCAGTATATGAATAATGTTCGCATATTGTTTGATTGTTATTAAAATATATATAAAAAAAATAAAAGTAATAAATTTATTAACCATTTATATAGAAAAGATTTAATTTTTAACAATTTTTACTCTTACATATAATCATAAAGTAATTTAAAATATATCTTTTATTCGATAAATATAAATATTTAGCATTTAATACTATGAATAAATCAAAAATTCCTTGGATTATCAAAAAAATACATTCAAATTTAATAAAAAAAAATCAAATCAAGATATCTTTCATAATTTCTATTGAAGAAATATAGATAAAAATCTATTTTAGCGTCGCTATGTATTTTTTTTTCAGCGTAAATATTTACGCACAATCGAAAAGGTTGAAAATCACTATTTTTTTTTTTTTTGGTTTTCATCATAAACGAAAAGAAGATCGAAATGAATAATACAAACGCAGAAAAGAGGTAAATTCTCGTTTCTAGAATCGAAAACTAGAAGAAAAAAGTGATAAAAAATTAGAAAAGTGAAAAGTGGAAAAGTTTAAACAAAGACACAGAACACAAGAGTTATGTTTTATTTCGTATATATATATATATATATATATATATATATATATATATATATATAGCTGTTTTGTGGTTATATAGTTATTCTTTTCTGTGTAAAGGAGACGTTTCATCAAACGCGTTGTGCGTTCAAACTTTCAGCGCGTTAACTTTTTTCTTGCCACTGAACTTTTAACAACGAAAGCTGTGACAATAATAGTTCAAATATTTTATATAAAAGATCGTATGACACGGTTTCAAAGTACGAATAATAATATATACTGTTTCATACGAAATTAATTAAAAGACTTTACATTCCTAATCTTTTGTATATTTCTTTTTTCGCCATTAAATTTGAATGAAATTTAAAATAGTTATATTGTATCACATTCTCGAGTGAAAGTTTAAAGTATGAAGATTTTAAATTTCTATATTCTCATTCAATTAAAATTTATTTCGATTGTTCCAAGAAAACAAATCTTAATTTATATATTTATTATATTTAAATGTATTCGAAACTTTTATTTAGATTCAAAGTTATTTTTGAAACAAACTAAGATAAATATTAATAATATAAATATTTTTTTATGAATAGGAAGAATTGATTTTGTAAAAGAATATCATATTTTATATATTTTAAATTGTATATTGAATGCTTTTGAAAATATATTAATAGTATATAATGTTACATTGATATATCATGTCGATATTCAAGTAATTGTCCGTCAATTGAATTCAAAAATAATAACACAACACATGTTATCTTGTTGTATGCAATTTACTATCAATACTAACAATTTATGAAGATGTAAAGGTTATATATTAATGATGTAAACTATACAAAAGCTAGAACGTCTAGCATTAGCAGACCGCAAGTTGAATATCGCTGTTGCAAGTTGAATATCATAGAAATATAAAATTTATAATCGATGCTCTTATATAATATCATATATATATATATATATATATATATATATATATATATATATATATATATATATATATATACTAATGTGATCAAAAAGTGAAGTGAAATCATCATTTAAAACTCTTGGGCATTAGGAATTGTAAATTTATTTTCCTAGATTGGTAGGACTGTCTATCACATTTGCTAAGCGTCTGTTTGTCAAAAAGTTTAATTATCTCCAAATTACGATAATGCACCATGTCATACTGCATTGGTTCTTTGCGACTTTTTTTTGCCAAAAACTCGACTCATATCGTTCCGCAACCGCCGTATTCGCCCGATTTGGCAGCGTGCGACTTCTGGCTATTCAACAAACTCGATAGGCCAATGCGGGGACGCCGTTTTGACACAATTGAAGACTTACCATAAAATCCGAATCGAAAAAAGTCTTGAAGGCTGTACCAGAAAAATACTATACCGACTATTTCGAGAACTATAAAAAGCGTTGACAAATGTGATTTGGAAGAATAAATAAAGAATTTACATTTTATAAACAAATTCATCTTACTTTTTGATCAGTGTTATATATATATATATATATATATATATATATATATATATTTAGTGGAATCGTTCAATAGACAATAAGAACGGTCAATACTTGTAATTTATGACGAACGTTACGAAAATGAAATAAAGTTGGAAACTTTAAACGAATATCCGGTTTTCATAGCGTAAGGTGTACATAATGAATTTTGTCGATAGACTTAATTTATTTTTGAGGACGGGGGGAGGGGTGTGTTTAATCGATATAATTTCATTGTATTTGCTCCCTTTGGCGACTATGGCGTAGGCGTATTATAAGCCGGACGCGGTGGTTTCAAAGTTTATATACCAATGTCAAAGTTTTGGGATATATATATATATATATATATATATATATATATATATATTCGTATCGCGTAATATAAGAGCGTTCATTTTGTAATCTCCAACCAACATGTTTCATGAGCGAAACTCGGTTGAAACAATGTTCCGTTTGTAGTCTTTCAGCAAATTTATGTATGCAAAACCGGAGTAATGGAGCCGATATAAACTATGAACCGGATCTATTATAATAAAACGAATCAACTCTAAATCGTCGGTCCATTTCGGATTTGACGTAAACGGCGTATTCGTTTACGCGTCTAATCCACGGATTTAGAAGTTCGGGCTGATGTTTAGAAAACAAAAATGCAATATATTTATTATATATTGTGTGACATTGAACGTATTTCAATGTCAATTTTAATGATTTCGTTCTTGTATTTTGATTTTTTTTTTACACACTTTTTTTTCACTTGCAATGGTTTATCTGTTGGTTTGTTCTTTATAGTTTGTAATACTAAAAATATTGTAATTGATTTCTCAAACATTTTCCAATATCTAATCGAGCTAAAATTTTGCACACATTCTCATTATCGAAGACAATACATGAATTAATTACATATTTATATATCTCATTTTAATCGAATTAAAAATCTGCTAGATTCATACAATAATACTTAAATTTTGAATTTTATATATATATATATATATATATATATATATATATATATATATACATATAAAGTAAAAATTACTTATTCTAATATTCATATTGTTCTGATTAAATAAAAAATAAAAAACCATAAAAAATAAATGAAATAAAAAAATTAATAATAAACCATATTTTCTTATATTTTGTGGTCCCAATAAGCGGCTGCTATTTCATATATAATTTTTCGCTTCATTATGCTTTCGTAATTTATAAACAAAATTGAAAAAATAACGAAACGCTCCCACGTGACTGGTTAAATCCCATTCACAAAATAAATAAATAAATACCGGAAATGAATGAAAAAAAGAAATAGGATACAAAAAAACAACAACAAGTGATCGGTGACGATTTTATAACATTTATTATGGACGCGGTCGGTTAATCGAATCTCTTTTAAAGGAAGGAAAAAAATATATATTTTTTTTTCAAAGGTTACGGGAACGAGATATTATCAAGTGGAAAAATTGTCCGAGAATCGCTATTTTTCTGTTTGGTTTTTCCTGAATTTTGAAGTCGAATCGTAAATCAAACCCGTAGGCGGGAACCGATCCCGGTACACACTCCGGGGACCGGTATCAGCCTGTCACTGTTATTTATAGTGAACGCTATATTGGCCCAACTGTACCTTACCGTACTGTACTCTCTAAGTGGAGTGTGTACTGTATATATATACAGGATGTTGACGAAATAATACACTTTTTTAAATTTGAAATTTTGTACGAATAATTTTAAATTTGTCGAGATTAATACGAAAACACACACTCTCTCTCTCTCTCTCTATATATATATATATATATATATATATATATATATATATATATATATATATATATATATATATATATATTAATTTCTTGGTAATAAATTTCCATACTTTTTCTATATAATATTATGAAGTTTAAAATGATTTTCTTATCTTAAATTAGTTAGCAATCACGTAACCACAAAACGAACTGCATTTTCGGCATTGAAACTTTTTCCGTTGAAAATGTTTAAATTTTATTATGAATATAAAATAAAAAACGAAAGATTATTATTACAAAACGTACAAATTAATAAAGAGCAAACGAATAATACAATGAAATAAATACGCGCATTATCTATAGAAAAAATGCGTGTTTGTTTTGTAATTTTATTAATTTTTCAAACATTATTTAACACTATATATATATATATATATATATATATATATATATATATATATATATATATATAAATTTTTCCATTTCTTAACGCTAGAATCCGTATCCGAATAAGGAAAATTTCTTCCGTTCGCGGTTACACTGTATATGAAAATGGGGATGCAATGCTCGATTTTCCCGACCCTCTCCCCCGCCGGTTTTCCCTTTTCTACTGCCCGATCTCCCCCCCCCCTCCACGCCGCCCTGTTCTTCTCACTCCCCTTAGAATAGCTTTGCATTCGTTTCATGTTATGTTTGTATTTGTCGTATGTAAAGCACCGTTCGTAAATAAGTGTGCCACAATTCATTTTTATGTTATTGTCGAATCGTATCTTTAAACGAACGACCATACGAATAATGTAACATACGTTTTCATGAACAATTTCGTATTATATATTCACTCGACAATTCCATTTTAAATACATATATTAATTGTCAATATTGATATTTATTATAATAATTACGACTATTTTCTATATATAAAAAAAATATATATTTTATTTCAATTTTCATTATGTTAATAATTCTTTTTTTCTTATTTCGCCAATTCACAGTTATACGAGTCGAAGCGAGATTTTTCACTGTCAACCCCGTCGGATTAGCGAGGTTCTACCGCAATATATTATTTTTTTTTTACGGATTTGCTTGCCGGTCATTGTTGAACATTGACGAAGGCGTACTTTATTTCTTTGACTTTTTCCTTTCCATTTTTTTAACGATGAAAATGGTGAAAAAAAAAAAACACACACACACACACATAACAAATAAATAAAAAGGATGGAATAAATGTCGCCGGAGACGTCTCGATATAAAATATAAAAGAACACGTAATTTTTCCGTTCGTGCCCTTTTGCGAAAAGTGTCACTGTTTCGCCATTATCATTTCGAAAAACATAATTTAAAACCGAATAGAAATTTATCGTAACGACCCTATTGAACTCATCCCTATGCCCTTATCGCCATTCGACGAGTTTTAATTAAGGTTAAATCTGAAGAAGAAGTTCACGGAATCGATCCAAAATCTTGTAAAAACGCGCAAATTTTCACGATAATGAAGCCGTTATAAACGAAAACATTTTTTATTTCGTTTGATATCCGATCTCATATAAAGAAGATGTCTATTTTTTTTTCATTGACGTAAATAAAAAGAAAATACGGAATCGAAAGCGTATTTACGATGAAAAAAAAATTTTTTTTCTTCGATCGGTCTCGTATTAAACTTTCGAAGATAAACGACGAACAAATTTCCAAAGATTTGTTTGAATAGTGATGTTTAATTTAGATCGTTTTAGTATAACGAAAATTTTCGTGATATTCTATGCAATTAAACGTTTAATAATCATCGATGTTTATTTTATATAACTTGCGATAGTCCAGTTTATTGTATAAAAATAGGCAGACATTAAATTTGATTACTCAAAATTTATATATATATATATATATATATATATATATATTTAACTGTTTGGAATTAATGATATTTATATATACACAACAAGATATTAATACGTTTAGTACTATTTTCAAATAGAAATCTACATGAAAAATTTCAAAATGTTTACTTTTTATACGACAGCTCCGGAACATGCCGGTTCAATTCCCGGTTTGGTTCTTGGTTTTTGTTTAAAATTCTGTTCGCGTTTGGAATTCTTAGAAGTTTCTGCAATACGGTTATAGTTATATTCAATTGTATACGATTTGAATAGACTAAGCTAAAGTTACAACCACGTTTCAAATATTTATGTTGGAAAACGGAATTTTTATAAATTTCACTTGTGCATTAATATACACCGTTTTCGTTTTAACGTCTGAACGGACGTTTTTAATACTTGTAATTGTAGAAGTAGAAAAAAAAAACGTTTTCATCGCAAAAATGACTTTCAAACGGTATAAAAATATAAAAAAAAAATTATATGAAATATCAAAAAAAAATGGTTTTATTTTAAAATACTAAATGAGATTGTTTTATATTCAATTATCTTTCAGGAGAATTTTTTTTTTCATGTCATTTTTACGAAGTACAAAGGATGAATGCTGCAAAAGTCCCTATCGAGAAATTCCCCTTTGTATCTGAAACAGCTGATATAAAGGGTTTTCCTTAAAATTTACCCTTTAATCCGTTAAATTTAGCATTTCAAACTTCAAATTCAGTTTTACGTATTTAAAATTCACATTTTATTTTTCAATAATTGAATTTAAAGCATTAAAAGTTTTATTTTTTATTTAATATATATATATATATATATATATATATATATATATATATATATTTAATGAAGAAAATAAATAAATAAAAAAAATTAACATCTTGAAATATTATATCAAGTTTTTAACTGAATTTAAATATCGTAATATATTTTATAATTTTATATATTAAAAAAAATCTTTAGTTTAGCAATAAGTTTGAATGTAGAATGAAACTCAAAATGGAAGCCGTGACCTATATAAGTTATTAATTATTTTAAATTTAATACTGCATTAATTTAAGAAATAAAATTGATAAAAAAACACACACAATGTATCATATATTAAATTTATGTTAAGAAAAATAATTTGAATTGAATCTATAATATAAGATATCTTATTTTAAAGAATTAATAATGAAGATGTTTTCATATATTAAAATTTATAAATAATGAATATCAAATGATTTGATTGCATCAAAACGACGCCTTGACGTCAGAAAAAGAAGAATTTGTGAAGATATATTTGTATCGATATTTATATAAGTAATTTTATAATTAGATACGAAGTGCTTTATAGACAGTTCATCGGATTAATGCGTTTACAACATTAATATACGGTTAAGCGTTTTGATCGATTAACCAGCGATCGTTTTTTTTTTTTTTTTGATATCTATTTTTATTATGTCACGGACTTTTTTAGCGTTTTGTTTATTTTTCCGTCGGTTTTTCGGTTGATTTGCATTGAAAATTTTCGATGTCGGTTAATTATTCGGAAATCGCAAAATCCGACGAGCGGCCGTTCGACGAATCGTCGTAATTGCAAAATCGATAATTGACCAATGAGTCGAGTCGCCGTTAACTGTCTACGCCTATTATTCAAAATAAACAAAGCGATTCCCGAAGTTAACCGCGATCGAAAATAACCCGATGTTGCGCAATGTGTGTGTGTGTGTGTGTGTATGTTTGTAACGCTGATAATGATGATGATGATAATGATGACGGACCGGTCGCGGGTACTCGAACTCCCGCGACATTGTTCAATTATCTTTTTTTTTTCATATGTCGATTTTAAGATAAATTTCATATTAAAATTATTCAAGATTATTTAATATAGAAAAAAATATTTTATTATGATTATATATTTTGAATATTTTTATATATCAAAATGTAAGAATTATAGTATTGAAGGTTTTCATTCGACCACTCATATACAATAAATAATACGATACGATGACGACATTTCAATATAAATAAAAGTGAATAAATAATATCATGTAATAACTCAGCATTAGTAAGCTTCTTACGAATGATTTTATCGAATTAAACTCAAATATCGTAAGATCATATAAAGAAAATGTTCAAGTATCAGAATAAAGTAAAATAAAGAAGAAAAATCAGATTATTATATCATTATTCTAATTATATAAGTAATAATATGAAAGAATTGTATAAAATTATATAAAAATATTTATATTGATTAAATATATAATAATTGATTAAAACGATGATCAAAAAAATAATAAACGAATTTATTATTTTCTAAATATATTGATTATATTTAAAGGAAATATAATAAATGTTTCGCATAAAATATATAAAGTATATTTATATAAAAAATTCACCTTACTTTTTGATAATATTTTCGGTCCACAGTAAGAATTGTGATTTTTTTTGAATATTCATATACTAATTCAAATCTTAATAACTTTAAATATTATAGAAAAAAATATAGTAAGAAACAATGCGATATAGGTGAAAAAAAAAATTATATAAAGTGTTTAGAGAACTTGAAGTAATAATTTGAATATGTAAAAAATAGTTTTTTTTTTTGATAATTTTTCGTTAAAAAATGAATTCAAGATCAGATAATAATAATTTTAAAATTGAAATTTATGGAAAAGACTGTGTTAAATCATTTGATTGTGTTAAAATTTATTTTTTATATATGAATCACGCATCTTTGATCAAGAGAAAAAGTGTTAACATAATAGCACTAATATTATTAAAAACTATACAAAAAAAAAAAAAAAATGGTAAACTAGATTGGAAAATTTCAATTCAACCCTATAATTTTTTTATGTTGAACTATCGAATTATCACTTTTCAAGAACGTTGCAAAACTTTAACGTAAACATAAATATGTACGCAAATTTCTATAGGGAAAAGTTTCGTTTTAACATATTGAATAAACTATCGAAACGATAAATAACGATTTTAATCAACAAATAAAACTATATATAAGATTAAATATTATATAAAAATTTATTTATTTTAATTCTAATATTATTTTAACGGAATAAATCGAGCATCGTTAATAAATAATGTTATATGTGTGTGTGTGTGTGTGTACAAGATTCAATTTCGCGATATCATTTGCATACTTTTTTTTTCATTCATAAACGAAGTCATTTAATTTCGAATATTATTAAATTATAACGGCTTACCGACTCCAACAAAATAAATATAATATTCGAAGAATTGCTGAATCGACCGCGTAAAAATTAAATCGGCATCGGAAAAACTCTACTATATGTATATATATATATATATATATATATATATATATATATATATATATATATATATATATATATATATATATATATATATATATATATATATATATATATATATATATATATATTTATATATGGTATATATAAAAGAAGATATTATGTAATTATTGAAATTTTCAATATTGATAATTGCAATAAGTCTTGAAAAGCGTCGTCGGTCATGTTTCACGATAAACGATCACGTTTTCCAATGTTGAAAATCGCTTTAAATAAAGCTTTCGGTGCCGTTTTAAACGGAAATTTTCCTTTTGCGTCACTGTCATCCAATAGTCGTGTACATTATTGTTATTATTATTATTATTATTATTATAGCACTTTAACGTGCTTTTCCTAGAACCATCATACAAAAACCGCGTTGTGCGAGTGAAACCCGTGGACTGAGATAAATTGCGCATATAACAGACGAAACGCGTTTATGCGGTTTAACGTTTTAAGGGATGTAATGGGGGGGGGAGAGAGGGTGGTATTCGAAAAGTGGGTAAAAGTGGATTGGCACCGTTTTATTTTCCCGACCACGAAAAGGAAAATCGGGCGATTCGAATCGTTGCACGTTCGTCTTATTTGCGAATTTATATTTAATGCTTTACGGGTGAAAAGTGTCACACTATAGCCGAACGTACCTAGGATAAATAACGACGTGAATTAGAGAAAACGTGCGGTTGTGATGATGCAAAAATCGATAGGAAGATTAAAATATATATACATATTTATATTTATATATGAAAAAGAAATGGTGATAAAAGACGTGACATGCTGAGCTTTCACAATCTATTGTAATTTTAATTTTAAAATTATTATTCTATATGATTATATATATATATATATATATATATATATATATATATATATATATATCAATCCTGAAATGCACTTATTTCTATCGTATATTGAATAATTCATTAGATTTTTGATATTTTTAGGGTAGATTGTATATACATTGTTCACGCAAAACACATATAATACGAGTAATATGAGTGCAATGAGTTTTAAATTTCCATTACGTTAACGCATTCCGTATATATCGATATCGAATCTCTAAAACAACACTAATATTATATATATATATATATATATATATATATATATATATATATATATATATCACTTCAATATAAATAACATAACAATAATAAAAATTATAGAATATCGCGCATTTGAATTCCACGTGTTTGTTTATTATTTATTTTAAGCGTTAATTCGTTCACAAAGGCATTTCTTAAGGTCAAAAATATGTTTATTACAACAAATTAAAAATTCCACGGTCGTTTATTCTCAGTTATAATTTCGAGCGGCGTTTAGCCATTTCGTGCACAATGGAAACAATTCGCCGGATCAACTTTTAAATTATCGCCCACCTTTCTTTATATCGTTCATATTACGGGGGGGGGGAAGGAAAGGGGGCGCGGTTAGGGGTGCAATTTTCTGAAGATTTATCTGTCTTGAAAATTAAAATTAGAGCAGCCTAATTTCGGCGTATCTAGATTCTGGCGGCGCCGATAAGGGATTCATTTGTAATTTCGTTTCAATTTCGGTTTAATACTTCGAGGACGAATTAAATTCCGAGACATTTTCACTGATTTATATGTGCAATGAGGTAAAATTGCCGCAATTTTATTATTAATAATGTTTCGCGATACACATTAATTGTATCGATATAATTTCATTGTATATTTGAAGATGAAAAAAAAATACAGCACACTCGGAATTGTGAAAAAAAAACAAAACGCGAATGCACAATCAAAATTAATGCGCCGTAATTAAATTTATACAGGTAACGTAATTATATTACGTACCTGAAACGGTCCCCGTTAATAATTGAACTCTTGATCTTAATGAACAACAGTATGATTCAATTTTAAACTATCGATTGGATATAACACAATAGATGTGTTTTTAATTCTATTATAATTGTCATTGAAATGATATTGTGCTTTGTGTTATTTTTATTTTTCGTTTTAATTAATAGTGTAATAAAAGTTCGATATCATCAAATAAAGTTCAATTTAATTGTAGAAAAAATAATATATAGATTATTTATATAAGTATAGTTCTATCAAATGTTGATAAAAACGATAATACATTGAATGTGTTTGAAAAATAACGGAAATAATTTTATTAATAGAGAGTAAGCATTCCAAGTAGCTCAAAATATGAACACTACAACAAAGAAATTGAATCCATCAAATTAACATAATGTTAAACACGCTGAGGTGTGTTGAAAAAGTAATGGGACTCGTAAATTTTTGGAAAAAAAACAATGATATAATGATATCCCAGCCTCCGTATTCGCCAGATATAATCTTGCGATAAAGAGAACCTTGAAAAAGGTATCTCAAAAATTGAGTTGAAAAGAAGAACTAATATAAGTGTAAATATTTTAATGGAAATGATTGACAAATAATTTTTTTTTTCAAAGAAAAACAATGAAAATTTCCATAATATTTTAAACACCGTATATATGTAAATATTTACAAATACAAATGGTAATAAATGAAATAATTATAAAACGTGTTTTATATTATAAAGTCATCGTGCGATCAAATTAACACGACTATAGTAGGGGGGTGATTTTTTTTGGGGGGGGGGGCGAAAAAACGTCCGTGAAACCGTTTTAAATCAAATTAATTCCTTAAATATCGAAAACGATTGTTGAGCCGTGACAATTTTTAATTTTGACGATTTCATTTTTCATTCAACAGTATTTAATTTCGATGTTCCTTGATGAGGAACATTGTCTATTTTGAAACGGTGCGAGTGACGAAAACCGGGCGTCTCGTATAAATTAAATTAGTCAAAAATAATTTAATTAATCATCGCGATTAATATTCCGGATTATTCGAACAATATTATTAAACAAAGCATTCCGATCCGTGCTAATTAAAAATATGTTTCCCGGAACATCTTATTAATAATTATTAATACCGACGCATAATTTTCTATTCGTCTAGAGTTGAAAGTTATCATCGCGTTCGAATAAAATCAACGCAATTTTTTTTATTTTTAATATAATATATATGTATAATATATTCCCTAATTAAATATATATTAATGGTGGTGGTGAGAATATGTTGACGAAATCCAATTTCACGAATTCATTCCCTATTTATTTTCATCGTTCTTCGAAGATTTTAGGCGGTTTTAAAAAAAATTCACAGGCACAAATGTAATCTGAGATTATTTCCCGTTTGAGAATCATCGCGCGTGCTTCAAAAAAGATTTTCTTCTGACGAAAATTAATGAAAAAAAAAGAATGTAGCAGAAAAAGAAAATTCGTTGATAGAGCAAAAAGGAAGCAAGACAAAAAAAAATAAAACAACCTACTCCTCCCCCCCCGACGAGCTAATTAAATTCTTATATTGCAGATTAAGTAAAATAAGCGGTTATTTATGATCGTCGCAGATGAGTTTAATATTGACTAAATTGTCTCGGTTAATAATAATAATCATGTTCTATCGAAATTTGTTTTGTTAATTACGGTTATATATATATATATATATATATATATATATATATATATATAAATATATATATATATATATATATATATATATATATATATATATAAATATATATATATATATATATATATATATATATATATATATATAATTACGGATATTGTAAACAATTATGCATTAATGTGTAATTTGTAACAATTGTTTATTATATAATTTTAAAATAATGAACATTTTTTTTGAAGAATAATTTAAAATTTAGTTGATCGTTTAATATAAAAATAATAATATTGAGAAATCTATGGATCTGTTAAGTGTTATTTATAATTTGAAATGGAAATATTTAATGAGAATTAAAATATATATATATATATATATATATATATATATATATATATATATATATATATGATAATATTATAAATTGAATAACATTTTAAGTAACATTAAAATGGTACTTAAATTATTGTCATAGCAAAAAAATACAATATTTAAAATCAACTTTTTTTATATATTAAAAATAATTATATCAATAGATGAAATCGAAATGTTTTTAATGAAAAATAAAATATTGTAGATACATTACAATTAGCATTGAGAATAAAATATTTTATTGATATATCTACCATATGTATAAAATATTATAATATCGAAGAAATATTATGGGATTAATTAAAAAAAAACATACATCATATTAATGGCATTAAATAGAAAACCGCGACAATAGTTAGATGACGGTTTCGTCATACTTATAGATTATTTGTCATTAGCGATGAGTTAACCGCTAGGTGTCGACAGTTAAATCTGAAACCGAAGCGGTTAACTTTTAACGGATATTGAAATTCCACATTCATTACTGCGGTCTGCGAACGTATCTAATAATATTAATATATATATATATATATATATATATATATATATATATATATATATATATATATATATACATATATATATAATATTATATGAAGCAACAAAACACAACAAAAACCCGAACACCAACACGAAAATAATAATTAAAGCCTAATAACAGCCAATTCTGGCTTTATCTTGACGTTATGAAAAAGGTTCGGCGGCATCGATAAATTTACACGACGAGGAATTTTCCCAGTAAGGCTTATATTGTCTGACAATTAACTGTAATTTTCCACGTTATATATATATATATATATATATATATATATATATATATATATATATACATATATATATAATATACGACGTTTATTATGTCGGAACATATTTAAATTTTCTATAACGCGTAGTCTCGAATACATCGCAAATATTTATATATAATAAAGTGAGGGTTTATAAAACGTACAGATTATAGTAACCGACTTAATATCGATTTGGCATTATTTAATTGAAGCATATAGAATAGAATTGCATAGACAATTAAAAGATTATCTCGCGTGAAATATATGTGTTATATTAAAATGATAATATCGCTAGGTTCATATCGTAATTTTTGAATATTGAAGAGGTGATTGAGAGAAATTTATGAAATCGTATCGTAAAAATCTAGTGCACGTGTATATTACGGTTATCAGTGAATTTCTATGAATTTCCTATATTATAAAAGAAAATCGTTCATTGTGTGTGGTGTGTGTGTGTGTGTTTGTTTGAGTATATAGAATGAGATGATTCTTTATGCACGATTGAATGATAGTTTTCATCAATTTATTTTTATAAAAATTTTCAATGGAGATTTCGTAAAAATGGGCCAAAAACGATATGCGATTTTGCCTATGAAAATATGTTATATGCGATTTTTTTTATCATCATAAATATTTTCAGTTTTTATATAGTTCGTTTTTCTTCGGTGTATTAAGCGTATATTTTACAATATCAAATCGACGATCTGCTATTATATTTCATGAAAATGTTTCTATAAAATTTTATAGTCTCCAAATACATGATGTAGTGTTTTCATTTTTTTTATTATTATTTATTATTCAAAAAAAATATGTATATAACATCTAAATTAAATCAATACGATTAAATCTAATTTCGTTGAAAGATTGCCTCAATAATAATTAGTCTTAAATGATTTAAGATATATAAATATATTAGAATTTTTTATCAATAGTATTTAGTGAAATTGAAAAAAAAATCGAAATCAAAGACATATGATCTTATTATTACATTTGGAAATCAGTCAATAAGATTGAAAAGTCCACTTTGTCATAATTAATTTTGATTAATGGATGTTAAAGTAAATAATTGATATATATATATATATATATATATATATATATATATATATATATATATATATGTATGATTCGATATATTTTTACACAGAAAAGAATGACCTTTAGTATTTTCATACTGTAGATTATTATGGAGAAAGAACATAAACTCAAATGTCACATTTGTAAAATAACACACACACACAAACACACGCACGCGCACACTACCCAAAACGTAAACGTATAAAAAATTTACCACAATCCAATGCAAAATATATTTTTACGTTACATAATTAACGCAAAATATATTTTTACGTTACATTAAATTAAAAATAATTATAAAATATAAACATATAAAATTTAAATTAAAAAAATATATTTTATAGTTCTGAATTTTTAATTTGAGCCCATAAAAACTCAATACTCAATTAATTATATAAACGTTTTCGCAAGTTTTAATTTCTAATAAAAATGTAATAATCTCTCTTAAAGTAATATATTTTTTTATTCAATTGTAAAATCTGTAAAATATTTCCTAGTTATCCAACGAATAATTTTATATATACATACATACACACACACACACACACACACACACACACACACACACACACACACACATATATATATATATATATTTATATATATACATACATACATATATATATATATATATATACATATATATATATACATATATATACATATATATATATATATATATATATACATATATATACATATATATATATATATATATATATATATATACATATATATACATATATATATATATATATATATATATATATATATATATATATATATATATACATATATATACATACATATATGGTATATATATATATACTTATGTACACATTTTAAAATGGTATAAAAGATTTATAGATTTTGTTATCGCGTTTGTACGATGTTTTAATCGCTGTACAAAAATAAAAGGATATAATTCAAAATTAAAAGGTACTACGATCAAGCGCTAAGCGCTTTGAACTTTATGAACCGAATATACTATAGTTAAAAGCTTTCAGTGTACTTTGTCAGTGTTAAATCTTATGTACATAAACCTTTTGTGTTTTCGTCGCTTCGATCGCAACGTTCGACGGTAACTCGTTTAATTTTATTATTATTATTAATAATAATAATAAAAAAATTAATATCAAATTACCGTTATTTTATTGCGGTTTAATATTTATGAATAATATGTATATATGATTTTAGTTTGTTTTTTAAAATGTTGCATTATTGGAAAAATCAGATTCGATTTTTTTTTGTAAACGAGAAAAGCTGGTTTCCTATCGACATTTTTTTTTCAAATTTTTTATGATATAATAATTACGTTTTAAATGTCGTTATCGTTATAGAAAAAAACTTCGATAGCGGAAAATTCACATTTTTAATATTTTCTTTCAATACTAAATACATTTCGATTACGATTTTTTGCATCTCAAAGTGGTTTGCATTCAAGATTTCATTTGAGCGAAAATTAGTTTAACAGTTTCAAAATTGAATATTTCGAATAATGATTAAAAATGTTTTTTTTTTTTTATTAAAATATACTAGTTTTCCAATAATAATATAAGTCAAATATATATCTTTCTTTTTCTTATACAAATATATATTACAAAAATAAACAACTAACTATATGTGTTATATTAATTAAATAATTTTCATATGATACAAGATACAGTATTTTGAACGGAAAATGCTCTCTTAACTTTTATATAATAAAATAAATTTAACCGCATAGCTAACACGCGTATTTAATATAATTAATATTATACGTATTTTATTGCTAAATACGTAATTAAATACAATTTATACGAAATAATACATGATTATAATATTAGATTACTGTCAACGAATCAAAAAATAAATAAAAACAAACGAGAAAACAATTTATTAAATTCAATATATGTGTATTATTTTTAAATGATTCAAGATTTCAATATGATTTTCGTGATTTCATTGAAGTGTTTCACGTTTTATTGACATTCGATAAAATCCAATTTACCGTTTGATTACTGTTACATGTTGTTTAGTATCCGTGACATGAATATTAAATAGAATCGAAATCATACATACATTCATACGTTGTACAAATGCAAATTTTATTATCATATCAAAGAGGCGTATAATTAAATAATGATAATAAAACGACGAATAAAGAAAAAAAAATATATATATAAATATATTGTAATCTAGTTACAAAACTGTTGTTAAATTGTTCTATCGATTGAATAATACAAAACAAAAAAAAAAAAGAAATGATGATGAGGAAAAAAAGTTTCCAATAATGGAATACTCGATTATATGAATAATAAATAAATTTTGACAATGCGAAATTGATATCTACTTTGTACATTATGGAAAATTTCCAAGATAATAAACGCTAAAATAAAGTAAAAATAAACTGTATATATTTTTTATAACGGACTAAATCGTATTATCTATCGTTAATGTTATGCTAATAAATATGAAAATATTATTAAATTGAATGCCTTAGTATATATATATTTATAATGAAAAAAAACAATGTATATACATATATATTAAATTATTTTGTTACAAATGTTGAAATTGAACCATCGAAACGTTAATTATGTTAGTTTTGACATTATTTCAACAAATTTTATTTCAAGTTTGTAATATTATTTTATTTAACATCGTTAATATTTTGAATTATTTTATATAACAATAGTAATGTTTTTATCAATAATTACAACATCAAATACGACAAAAGGTTCAAATAATTTAGTAGCAAAATGTATGTTAAAGTTGATATACACTATTCTAAGAAATAAAACGTATAACATTACCGAATTAAAAATACGATATTACACACACACACACACACACGTATATATATATATATATATATATATATATATATATATAATATATAATGACTATTTGAGTCATTTGTAATCGAATAAAATTATTATATCTTTAATATCATTGACGTAAATGTTTAATACATAATTTCACGATTAATCTATATATTGTATAACATTTCCATAATGGATAATTTCGATCTGATCGTGCATATTTGCAGCTAATTTAGTTTCCAGTGCAGATTTCATGCATATTAATTACAGGTCACGTTTTGATTACAGAGAAGCAAATTGATGCAATTTGAATCTGAAAGATTTACATAAATTATACAGAAACAAAAATGAAATTTATTTTTTTTTTTGATTCGATATAATCTTTTAAACAATCGGTTTTTCTAGAAATAATATATTTTTACAGCCGTCATCAATAATTAGTCGTTCGTTATACATAAAAAAAATTCTCGTTCCGATCTTCAAACATCGATTATATTTAAAAATTCTCTATCCGATGAGACGCGAATATTTATTTAATTTACGCGGAAAAGTCACTTTGGACGGCGAACGAATTTAATTTTCTATTCAGAAACGCGATACGGATTTTTTTTATTTTGACGATATGTATGACCCGCCAAAAAAAGACATTTTGTCACACGGGTCCCCGCAGAAAACATGTTGATATTAAATTGTGCTAAAGTTAATGACTTTTACGAGTCGCAATATGATACCTTTTTGCATTTATATATATATATATATATATATATATATATATATATATATATATATATATATATATATACATCAATTTTTGTACTTAAGACGTTTCACAAAATTTTCACTATAAATTTAAAATTGTTATATAAAAAAATCATATTTGTTTTTATAGATTGAAGTTATCAATTTTAATATTTTATATATCTATGATTTTCAACAGTTTCATATAAATTATATAGGTTATTGAACAAATTTCTGAGCCTAAAAAAAAGTTTTTAAAAAATATTGAAGCGTACTGATCTATGCAATTCGTTTTATCATTTCGTGTTTATAAGGATTAACAATTTTAACTTCAGTAATCCTTCTGACAATGTTGTCAAGTTTGAATCAAAAAAAGTTTCAAAGTTCAAATACCGAAAATGTATTTCGATTTGCGGATTAATTTAAGATAAGAAAATGTTTTCTCTATTTAAAAGAGTGTTATTATTATTCATAAATATTATGGCAATTCTTTACAAAGAATTTAATATTATTCAAATAGTCATTGCCGAACATCGATTGAAAAGTGTCAATGAATAAAATACTACTCATAAGATTCTACATTTAAAATGTTCTGTTCATAATTTCCGTAATTGCTGTTGGTTTCTTATAATAAATGTTCGAAAATAAGCCTAAATAACCTCTCGATGTATGATAAAATGGGTATAAAAGAAGAAAAAAAGTTGTAAAGTAAATTCTGCTCTATAATAATCACTTATTAAATTTTAAGTTAATTGTTTGAGTTTTTTTTCAAAATTTGAGTTTTCCCGATTTTGATCCGACGTTTTATGCACGGAAGTCTGGCAGTTAAATGTATTTCTTAAAAATAAAGATAGCGATGTCCTGAAACTTCTTTCAAAAAATACATTTTAAATAACAAGCTGAAAATGAATACGAAAAATCACACTCTCCAAAAGAGGATCTTCCTCTCATATTTACCGAAAATCACCGAAAATTTTACTATTTTTCAGTTTATCGCTTACAACTTAGAAACTATTACTCAAATTGAAAAGATATTCGAAGACAAAATATTCTTTATAAATTTCTTCTTTGAGAGTATTCTATTCAAAACGAAAATATTTTTCACACAAAATTATATTGGCGCTTTGGCGGGCCGCAGGTTGCCGACCCCTGGTGTGAACGACGCGAGTTTTCCGTATTGACGAAAAAAAAAGAAAGAAAGAAAACTCGCTCATTTTCCAATATCACAGCGGTTTTATAATGTTCCGACTGTTTTACGTTTAATTTAAGCGCATGTGGAAAACATTAGTATTTAAAGTACTTTATGGAATTCATTTAGAACCGTAAATTTTCACCGCTAACGTAATGGAATCCTCTTGCATTACATATGAAGACACTGTATGTTATTCTATATTATATCGTATATATATATATATATATATATATATATATATATATATATATATATATATATAATATTGTTAAGTGTATATACATAGTACTTATTTTCTATATAAATAATAAGTTGCGAATCCTATATAAACTATATATTTATTATAATTTTTAAATATTTACGTAAGTGTCTATCATTGTATATTGTAATGATATTAATATCAACTTGTGAATGTAGGTCAAATGAATTTGACGGTATCTATAAACCGCAAATCATTCATCCCTTAAATCAATTTCAGGAGTCGTATTCCGTTTAATACGTTGTATATGTTAGAGGCTTAGTCCGAAAAAATAACTAATACATAGTTATTTATTTTTATATTTATTTCGAACGATAAATGTCACGATATTCTTGATATTTAAAATATATATATATATATATATATATATATATATATATATCTGAAAGAGAAATCTTGAGTAGGGTAGTGACTTTTTTCAGCGTTGAGAAGAAATTGAAAGAAAATGATATTGGAAAAATTTCGTGTCGGAAATCTAGAGGTTTGATGTCATTATCACAATCTTCCTGTATTGTGATGCGGAAAGCAATGGAAAAACCACAACATTTCATTTTCCTGCGCAATCGTATTAACTGTCGCCAAATAGTGTCAATCAAAAATTCAAATGAAAGGGATGATCGCTGAATTTCAAATACGATGATGTATTAAAAACAAGATATTTATCAGAAAATTACATATTATTTATTATAAAAAATATATTTTTTTGGATGTTTTGATATATTTTTACAATACGAAATGAAAATGGTATACGAAATTCGTACAATTTTAAACATAATCTATCTAATATAAATATATATATATTTCTATTTAATATGTATGATATAAAAATTAAATTATATTTCTTTTTTCGTGCTTGTATATTAAAAAAAACTCCCGATACAACGTTGCAAAATTTATATTGTGAGTTCACACAATTTTCCGGGATTTTTTTTTTTACACTTTAGCATTATTTATTCGCGCTACGAGCGAAAGAACGAGGCCATTTTTCACTTTACGCCTACAGGGTGGACCGCCAAAAATTGAATACGATTCCACGAGAACACTTTCCATTTATTCGTAATTTCGTTCGAAGTTCATTTCGCTTTTCTTCGTTCGGCTCCGTGGAAAATTAAACTTCACAAATCACCGACGACGCGTTCCACCTTTTTCCTCCCGCCCGTTTTTTTTTTGCGACCCCTTTCGCAACCGTTTTTCCGCGGTTTTTCCGACCCGACGAACGAAAATACGAGAAACAGACGCGAAACGACCGCAGAAAAACCATCCATTTGCCATTTTCAGTCGTAACTATAATGATAATAGTACACTTTTGGTTTTATTACATATATATGTATATATATATATATATATATATATATATATATATACACTAATATTTTTTTAAACTATAATTCGATTTAGATTATTATTACGCAATTTCGAATAATATTATGCGATAGTATAATAATAAATTTAACTATTTTATTTATCTAACGTGTTGTGAATAAAATTTCATAGTATCGAATGTGTGCGTTCCGTTTTATAGTAGTGAAGGTAATAGTGGTAACGAATCTTCTGCTGAACGAGCGAATAAAAAAAATGGGGCAAAACGATCGTAAGGGTGAAGAGTTGTCTCCGTGGGGACTATAAATCTACCCTGGAGTGGAAAAAAAAGAAGGGTTAATTCGACTTAATATCCTTGTATCGTAAAAATACACGAATAATAATAAATTTCAATATAGTATATAAGCGTTAATTTTAAAAATTAAAAAAAATATGAAGTAATATTAAAACTATTGTATATTAATTACTATTCTTACAAAATATTGTTATAATGGTTAAAATGTTATTTTTAATATGTAGAAAAGTGTTATAAAAAATTATAATCTTACGTTATTTTTTATTAAAAATATATGAAAAAATTCAATAGTATATATATATATATATATATATATATATGTGTGTGTGTGTGTGTGTGTGTGTGTCTTATTATATATTAAATGTAGTCTTTGCTCATATTCCAGGGGTAGCCAAACTCTATGGTAGTCTATGATATGCTGGTTAGTTAATATTATATTAATCGGTATTAGGATTTTACAAATTTTAAAGTAAAATAAAATAATTCAAATAAATACGTCGATCCAAATATTGAAACAATTCGACTAGCAACAATTTTAATTTATCGAGACCCATAAATAATCCTTTAATGAGCTGCATGTGGGTAGCGAACCGCAGTTTAGCTACCCATGTTATATTCTATTATATTTGATATTAAATCCTATTATTTTGGTCAATAGAAATGATACGAATGGGCTACTGTTGATAAATCCATAGACATCTCACTTTATCAAAACATTACCATTTAGAAATGGTTAAAATTTTCCCTCCTCGTCCCTCCCAAAAAATAAATAAATAAATAAATGTCACTTTTAAGTATATTTTTACCTTGAAATGAGTGTTGAAAAATTTGAAATGGCTAATGTTTTCATACAAGATAAAATTCTCAATGAATTTTTTTAAATATATGTGTTGAAGAAAAAAAAATTTTTTTTTTCAGGAAAAACATATATATATATATAATAATTTATTTAATAATTTTTGTGACAAATCGTAAACGATCATATAGTTGAAAACGATTTTCTATATATTATAGTTGTTTTGTTGAATATTTGTCACGATCGTTCGTTTTTATGTCGGTTGTAAATTTTGGCATTAAGGGGATTATTATTATATTTCAATCGATGGCTTAAGTAGAATTATATCGGAAATATGGACGAAATTATTGTGCAATATTTTTTTTATCTCTTTTTTTCTCATAATATAAAATTTATAAACGTTAATGGAGTCCATTAATAATTTACGATTTTTTATATTGAAAAATAATGCAATAAGATTAAAAAAAAAGTACATATATGTATTATATTGAAGTGAAGCGGTGTTTAAATTCGCACATGAATTACGATTGAAATAATGTAAAAGAATTATATAGAACAATATATATATATATATATATATACATAATTAATATGTTAATTTTAAACGTAAAATAAAAGTGTGATAAAAACAATCTTCTATATTATCAAATTTTCGATATAAAATAAATGTACAAAAGATGATAATTTTTATTTAAAAAAAATATATCAATTAAAAGAATGGAAGGCGAATTTGGATAAAAAAGTTTAAAAGTGATATTAAAAATATTTTTTCGTAATAATTTTTTGGGCATTAAAAATTTTAAAACGTATAGTATAATTCAATATCGCAACAAACTTTTTTCTTCCAAAATCAATGATATTTTTTTCAAACACTGATTTAATATTTTCGCAGAATTCAACCGCTAACTCTACGTAAAATCTTTGAATATTATTCGTAAAAAAGTTAAATTTGACGGATAAAAAAAATCTAATTTGAATCATAAAAATGTGAATTTTCATATGACAGACTGACATTGATCGGCATAAGTTTTAATATTAAGCAGAAAAAAATTTTTTTTAATAAAATAAAATATAATATATAACTAACAAAGCTTATATGTAAATCTTCATTTAAATTTATTATTAAATAATTTATATAATAAAACATATATGAATATATGTTTAGGTTTAGTAATAAAATAAATTTCGGTATTAAAATTGGGAAGGGTGCAAGGAGGGAGGGGGGGTAATTATTAGATTTACGCGTGCTAATTCTAAGGATATTGCTGTGAAAATGTAGTATTATTATTTGAATTAAATCGGAACGAATGGTGCGGATTCAGCCGAGCTAATGTGAATAATGAAGCTGTTTCTCAAATTGTAATAGCCCTGTGTGCTTTTGGTTCGATAAGGAAACCGACTCGATTCCACTTATTTTCACCGAGCAAAAAGAAAAAGAAGACGCGGAAGAAGAAGTGAAGAAGAAGAAAAAAAAGCGGCAAATGGATGAAAAAAGAAAGAATGAAAGAAAGAAAGAAAAAAACATTAAAGAAAGCGAAAATGACGGAAAGAACGAGAACAATAGGATCGCTTTCTTCCCTTATTTTTCCGTTCTTCACTATTGTGCTTTGGTTGGGAAAATGTAAAAAAAAAGCTCTTAATTCGTTAATGTCGATAATGAAAATTAACATGCGCTCGGTTAGTTCGTTCGGATTACGGTCACTTTGATGTGATCTATTAATTAGATAAATGATATTTTAATATTGAATGTTTCAATTTTTTTCTCATAATTATATAAAAAGAAAAAAATTGGAAAATATCTTAAAAATATAATAGATTAACGATATGATTTTTATTTTCAAAAATGATCATTTTGTGGAAGTATTCTATATATATTAGAAATGAATTT